>JAQZBX010091465.1:0-12395 GCA_029593785.1 Cabassous unicinctus
TTTTTTTTTTTTCTTTTAACTTTTGTTAGTTTAGGCTTCCTCATCTGCAAAAAAGTAATAAGAATCAACTTTACTAGATTGTTGTGAAGTTTAAATGGGGAAAATCCATGTAAAGTACAGTGTGGGCACAAAATGTTAGTTATTATTCCTCTAGTGAACAGAACTAGACAATAACTTTTCTTTTTTGCTATCTTTTCAACACATTGTTTTAGTACTGTCACATAGATTGCAGTGGTCTAGCTAAAGGCTGGGAGGAAGCCTATCTAGTGATAAGGAACTGTAGCAGATAAACAAAAGAAAGATAATGTACTATTGCATATCCTTCAGGCTATCAACTGTTAGACCTTGAGAAAAGTACAGTCTGTTAAAAAACATTCTTCCAGATTCTTCCAGTGCTATAACAATTTGTGGGAAACTGATGGAAACCTGCATTTTCTTGTCCCTTCTCTGGCTTCAACCAGGTAACTTGGTGACACATATTGTGATATATCCAATTGAGAGGATAATCCACAGTCCCATTTCAGGAATTCTGTAATTTGAAAGAGTACAGAGGATATAAATGAGTATGAAATGGAATGTTCCTTTCAAGAAGACTCTACCTCTCAGTCCTTATGCAATGTAAGGGCTATCAACAATGTTTTGGGGTTATGAAGATGCCTGTTAAAGAACATCACCCAGATTTCTGGCTAAAGATGAATTCAACTCATAAGTTTATTTTCATTCTCTTCAAAATACTATTAGATAAAAAGAAAGTTACAAAACCACAAGGACAAGGAGAATGGGAAAAGAGAACAGCAACAACATTTTGGAGGTTAGAAAGCTGAAGAATGTGTCGTTACTTATTTGACAGACCAGAGAAAGCTGAAATCTAAGCAGGTGGTGGAGGGAATCTAGGAGGCTAATTCATAACACAGAACCCTGGTAATTACAGGCACCAGGGATCTCTGAAAGCTAAAAATAGGAAGGTTGCTGGAAAGGTTTAATTAGAAGGAATTAGAGTCCTAGCTCAGCCTCCCTGCCTAGGCAGGTGTCTGCCCCTTTTTCACTCAGGAAGATGACAAGAGCTCAGACTCTCTGGTGAGACTGAACTAGAAAGACTTGAGTCTCAGGAATACCAGTATATTGGGGGTGGTTGGCTGTGGAAAGATGGTCTACATACTGAATGGTGAGGTCCCCAGATGCCTTCTCTGTTGGCTCCAAGAATACTTGCCACCAGATTTAGATCCTCTAATTAGGAGATTGGTTGTTTCTTCTCTGGACAAAGTGACTATCCAGAGAAAAGATGTAAAATGTAGAGAGTTAGGGGTCCCAGGATGAAATTGCACATCAACCTACAGTAAAGTTCACAGTTGGGCTCTACTTGTAATCACATTATTAATCCAATCACATTTTCAGTGTTTTACCTAAAATATAAGCAAAGCACCAAGAATAACAAAACACAAGAGAAAAGCCTCCAACAAAGGGTTTCTCAACCTTGGAACTACTGACATATTAGGCTGGATATTTATTTGTTTTGGGGCTTATCTTCTGTATTGCAGGATGTTTAGCAGCATACCTGGGCTTTACCCACCAGATGCCATTAGCAATCCCCTAGTGTGACCATCAAAAATGCCTCCAGACATTGCCAAATGTTCCCTGGGGGACAAAAATGCCCCCTATTGAAATAACTACTCTAACATGAAAGAGAGAGAGTGAGAGAGAGATTGATTTTCAAATAAATATACAGAAAACAGAGGAAATAAGGAGGAAAGAGAATGTGTGGGAAATAGAAGGGAACAAAAAATTAATATCCTCAAAGCAATAAAAGCGTATTCATAAAACAAGAACAGGAAACAATAGAAAAGGAGCATTCTAAGAAGAAAAAAAATATGCTTTTAGAAACAAAAGAAATTTAATAAAAGGTTTGGAAGATACAGTTGAAATTTTTCCAGGAAATAGAACAAAGAAAATGAAGACATAGAAAATTGCAGAGGAAAGAAAGAATTGGAGTATAATTTCAGAAGGTCTAAGATCCAAACAATAGGTATTCAGAAAGAGAGAATAGATAAAAGGGACGAAATTTTCAATAATTCAAGAAAAATGTCTATAATTGGAGGATATGAGTTTCTAAGTTGAAAGAATCCACAAAGAATCCAGTACTTTGAAATTTCAGAATAGTGGGTACAAAGCAGTCCTAAAATCTTCAGTTAAGGAAATAATAAAGGTTACAACAAATAACCAGGAATTAGAATGACATGCAGCTTCTGAATAGCAACACTAGAAGCTAGAAAACAATGGAAAAATACCTTCAAAATTCTGAAGGAATTCCAACAAACCAAACTACCAATAAAGTGTAAAGGTGCAAGAAGACATTTTTATACCTGCAAGATTAAATTTACCTCCATACTTCCCTTTCAGTGAAGTTACTGGAAAAATATGCTATGTCAAAACCAGGGAGTAAATATTTTTCCTCATCATGTATTCAGTGGAGATAAAGAATAGTTACCAAGGCTCTGATGGGCTCCAAAATCCCACTGGGAGTCCTCACAGGCAGATATTTTGCTTTGTTTAGAAAACAATGTCTTGAGGATTTGGCTTTGGGGCAACTCTGCAGTGTGGCAAGAATTAGTCCTGAGGAGGGAATCAATTGGTTCCAGCTCTTCCAAATGGCTTTATCAGTTCTAGTTTCTCTATTAATTGGCTTCCTGTATTCCAGAAATGACTCAGGTTTTCTGGACAGCTGATGATAATCTTTATTGTGTTCCAGAGCTGTTGGGTACATTTTCCCTTAATGGCTTTTTCTGTAATTTCCAAAAGATTTCTGGGGATTGGAAGGTCAGTAAACATGTATGCTCCATCCACCATTTTCAACAAAAAGACTCATAATAGCAGATTTCTTTAACCTCTCCTCCACCTTGACACATACTGAACTTCTGAGCAACTACAGTGTACTAAAATTCATATTGCCTCTTCCAAAGTTGATATCCTCCTCCCTCTGCTTGTGCATTTTAAAGAAATTAAATAAAGGACTTTACATTTATGCTTATTACATTTTTAGATTTTAGCTGGTCATTCTTTCAGTTGAAAGTGAAGAAACACCACTTAAACTGCTTGAGCAAAAGGGAAATTTGTTCATACAGGCATGTGAGAAGTCCAGAGGATTTTAGTTTCAGGCATAATTTGAGCCATGTGCTCAAATAATAGCATTCGATTCTCTTCCCACTCACCTCCTTTTCTCTCAGTCTTCTAGCTCTTCTTTTCTCTGGATTGTCTTCACTCTCAGGGAGGAAATTTCCACATGGTAGCCCCTGGCACTTCAGGTTTACAATGTCCAGTTTAGTAATCAAAGTACACAAATATTTTCTTTCCTGTTAGTACCAGCAAAAATCCTGGTATTGGTTCTGATTCATCTGGCTTGGATTATGCGACCATCCCAAATCACTCGTTGTAGCAGGAGAATTGTCTGGACCTGGGAATGTACTGGAACCTGGTCCTGGATGACCTCAACTGACTACCAGGACTTAGAATAGGAGAGGGATGTTTCCCTAAAGGGAGTCCAGATGTCACTAACCAAAAGAGGGAATGGGTTCAAAAACAACAAATTGGTGAAAACATAATGGATGCGCTAAATGGTATGCCAGGCACTTCATACACATTAACACTCCCAACTTATAGATGAGGAAACTGAATGAAGTTCAGGGAGTTTGAACAATTTGTCAGCTTCTTACAGTCATAATTTGACAAAGTCACATATAAGTCCCATAAGGCCTATGTAAAGTATAGATAAAGGCGATTTGCCCCAAAGAGGAAGGGGTCAGACTGATACCCAAAAGAGGAAAATAGGCCTTCCAAGCATGTGGGAAATTAGGGTGGGAGAGGGTTTGGTTAAGTCCAGAAACAGATGTTTTATCCAAAAGCAATAGGAGATTGTCCATCACCTAGAATGTTCAGCATTAAGTTCTGATTTTGGAAATTTTCAAGTGTTTATGATTTCTCCTCTGGGATATGGCAAGGTATGTGACATGGTTGTTGACTCTGAGAGGTGGAGTCACCTTCCAGGTGGTGTAAACTGAAGAGTGGCCAGTTCCTCCACTTGTACTTACAACTCTATGTTGAAGTTAAGACACTTTCACAACTTATAAATAACTGTAAAATAAACATAGTTATTTGATTTTTTCCTCCATTGAAGCTTCTTCTCAATTTTGCAAAGCTGATGAAACACTTTAGTTAATCATTACAATGTGGTAACCTCTCCTCTACTAAGTTATGGCAAGTCACTGAAGTGGGGCAAACTAAATTACATCCATTTGTGGAAGGGAAAGGGAAGAACTGGTTACTGTTTGTAGCTTTTCATCTAGTCTTAAAGCTTTTAGAACCTTCTGAAAGTCGGCTTCTATTGCTCCTGCCCAAAGGACTTTAGTCAAGGGTTCAATTAAATTCTGCATTTTAAGATTGTTATGTTTCCCTATGAGCAAGTTCACTGATGTGGGAACAATATCCTAGTATGTTTTTCCATCTTCCTAGCTTGACATCTGAGAAATAAAATAACTGGGTATATGAATAAAAACAGTGGTTTTCTTGGTGGTTCACTTATCTCAGCAAGTGGAGTTGTTTTGATTTTGTGTTCTGTCCAGCATATCCTGGCATGCCTGTGTGAGACCATCCCATTATTCCCAGTAGTGCCGGGACTGGCTGGTTCTCAGAACACAGGTGTGTTCCAGGGGTAATTGACTTTCTGAAAATCACAGTGTGATTATCGAGAAGCAGTGTTACTGGTGATCATTGGAATGGCCATTGGTAGAGCTTGGTCTGAGCCTGGAGTGAGGCAGCAATACAAGACAATTTTAGTGAAAGATTTTAAGGTCAGCAAAATGGTTAAGGAGGGACTGTGGATAGGTGCTGAGAGGGCAGCTCTGTCAAACTAATTATTGGGACAGGGAAATAATGTGTTTTGAGCACTTTCTTTGACAAGCAGCATGTACATCAAGGCAGTTAAACGTATGTGCTCTGCAATCCTAGGTCTGCTAGAGGTGTGATTTGGCCCTAATGCTTCTCTTTTTTTTTTTTTTTTTTAAAGATTTATTTATTTATTTATCCCCCCCTTGCTGCTTGTGTTTGCTGTGTCCATTTGCTGTGTGTTTTTTCTGTATCTGCTTATCTCCCCCTTGCTGTGAGGTCTTGCTGTATCAGCCCACGGTGCCGCGCGGGCTGGCCCGCCCTCACAAGGAGGCCCCGGGAAGCGAACCCGGGGCCTCCCACATGGTAAACGGGAGCTCTATCGATTGAGCCACACCCGCTTCCCCCTAATGCTTCTCAAACTTTGAAGAACTTATGAATCATTAGGATGGGTGGGGAGGGGTCTTGTTAAAATGCAGATTCTGATGCAGTAGGTCAGGGTACCCCTGAGATTCTGCACCTCTAACAGGAAACAAGGGATGCAGATGCTGTTGCTGGCAGGGCGTGCAGCACACTTTGAGTGACAAGGACTTAACTCTTCTGAGCTTTAGTTGCCTCACGTGTAAAATGGAGACAGGAGTACCTTCATCAAAGGTCATTGAGAGAAATAAGAATGTAAAGAACTTAGAAGAATAACTGCCACAGAGAAAGCACTAATTAATGATGATTATTTTTGAAAGCTCCATCATGAAGGGTACGCAGGATGGCACATGCCGCGTGCTCCACACAGGGCCTGGTGCCTAAAGAGTACTTGCTGAGTCTTCCTGTGCGTCCAGCTCCTGATGCACTTTCTCATTTAGTCCTGTCTAACCCCATGAGATAGGTACCCTTTGCAACCCATTCGGTAGGTGTGAAAACTGAGACTTAGAGAGATTAAGAAACTTGCCCAAGGCCAGAAATTTAGTAAGTGGCAGAGCTGGGATTTGAAGTCAGGTTCTCTGGAAGCAAAATTTATGAATTTAATCATCAATCTGCCCTCCAATAATGATTGCCACTATTAATAGGGTTATCTCATTTAGTCTTCATGACAAAGCTGCACGATGGGTTTTTATACCCATTTTACAGGAGAGGAAACCGAGTTGTAGAGTCTTTAGTAACGTGTCTAAACCCCTACATGAGATCACATCCCTGTCCCTTTCTAGCAGACAAGGCTGACAGGCCTCACCGCAGCACAGGAGGCCACGGTTTGGGTCCTGCCCTCCCTGCCATAGACCCCTCTGTGTTTTTCATGAGGGCTCCCTGACAACAGCTGAACAAGTTTCCACGGCCCTTCTCATGCTGCAGGGGTATTGGGAGAAGCTCTCTTTCTCCTCTACAGGACTATGTGTCAAGTTATCAGCCCATCAACCCCCCACTTCCCACCTGAACTCAACCTTACAACACAGAGAAAGCATGGAATGACACTTTGTTGTGTTGCTTTGGAAAAGCTATTAACTCCTAGCATAAATGCTTCATATTAGGAATAGAAAGGCAATGAGAACTGATGGAAAAGAGTTGTAAAATTCCAGAGAGCTCAAAATGATGGAGAGAAAGCTATGGAGGACATAAATGTGAGGTTAGTTTCTCAGGGACACAGGCTCTGAGAGGAAGTTTACTGAGAGGTTTGGGCAGAGAGAAGAGTTGAACTAAGATGCAGTCACAATGGGGGCCTCAGCCAGCCGCACAGATGTCTCTGGAACTGGGGCAGCCCTTCAGCATGGTCCCAGGCCTGGGGCTTCCTACTCTTACCTTGACTAGTCACTCGATGCAGGCTGCCCCGGTGGAGGGCGGGCCTTGGGTTGACAGAGGAAAGCCTCCAGCTGAGGACAGCGCCTGGTCACTCAGCTGAGAGTCCTGAGCTGCCAGCACTGCCGGCATCTGGGGACACGAGTGCCTTGGCCCCGAAGGTGGTGTGTGAGAGCCCCACCACGGCGTCCACTACAGCACTTCAGTTTGGCTAGCAGGGTGTTTACCTTGGCAATACTGGAGAGACAAATATAAACTGCTTTGAGAATAAAATGACCCCACAGGCAAACCCAAAGACTGTTTGGGGAACAACTAATGATTACAACTCTTCAAGGAGGCCCCACAGTTTTGCCCAGCCCTAAAAGTTTTCAAACTCAATTATTGGGTAAGAATGGGAAAAAAACGTGAAAGAGCCAAGGAGGCATTGCATACAAAATCCTTCAGTCAGGCCAATCCTTGTTTTCCTATTTCCAAACCAGACTAAAAGCACGCATGTGTGCACACACACACACTCACGATTGACCTTGGATATGGCTTCCTTTCGGAGACATAAAAGGCTCCTGAGCCAACTCCAATAACATTTCCTTAAACTATCTTTGAAAGGAACAGATGAATGAGTTTGACAGAAAACTTTTTGCTTGAAATTTTCCCTTTTTCAGATTGCATAAATTTAAGGGGAAAGTCTGCCAAGTGTTCAATGACGCTCTGCGTGGTGGCTTCTGGCAGGGACACTCTGTACCAGCAGCAAAATGAATGTTTTCCTGAATCACTGACTTATCATCCTTTATCACCTGCTCTGTTCCCCCTTTCCTGCACCAAGGCCTTCTAAATGACTTGGGGAGGAGAAGGGGAAAAATAAACTTTTCTGGAACCATGACAAGACACTGCATATTGATGTTGGCTGCTGCAGATTCGTTTGGTAGATGAGATTGTAGTGATTTACACTGCACCATGGAAATCTATCTTCACGCTTTAAGTGGTCAGTAGGCATCACGTCCCTCACACTAGAGTATCTGCACATTTGGGCTGTGGCTTTGTCTCAGGAAACCTCCATTATAGCAGCACGTTTCACAAGATGAATCAAGTCCTACAATTCCCCTGCCGTAAACCCTTCTCATTGCACTTAAAATGGATTCCAATTTCCTTGCCTCTGGCCTGCGAGGCTCTACAGCACCTGGACCCTGCCTACTTTTTCAACCTCATTGGCCTTCGGGGCCAAGGCACTCGTGCCCCCAGACGCCAGCAGTGCTGGCGGCTCAGGACTCTCAGCTGAGTGACCAGGCATTGTCCTCAGCTGGAGGCTTTCCTCTGTCAACCCAAGGCCCGCCCTCCACTGGGGAAGCCTGCATCGAGTGACTAGTCAAGGTAAGAGTAGGCAGCCCCAGGCCTGGGACCACGCTGAAGGGCCACCCCAGTTCCAGAGACACCTGTGCGATTTGCGGCCACACTCCCTCTCGTTCCCTAAGCTCCAGCCGTGCTGACCAGGTCCCTTCAGTTCCTCCGACATGATGAGGCCTCTCCAAATCCGTGGACATCCCCTGTGCTGCCTGCTTCTGTCCCGTCATTTCCCTGGCAGGGTCCTTCTTCATTTCAGCACAAAGCCCACCTCTTCAGAAAGGCCTTCACTGACAACAATTTCCACTTTTATTCTCTAGCCTCACGGTTGTTCTTGGTTTTCCTCACTGTACTCACCTATCAGAACTTGTAATTATTGATTTGCTTATCTGTTTATTGTCTCTTTCCCATGCTAGACTCTACTTCTTGAAAGGGCAGGGAGGATATCTACCCTGATCACCACTGAAAACCTACGGTTAGGCACATAACAGAGCCTTAATAAATTTTTGTTAATTGAATGACCAGTGCTGCATCCAGCCCTTAAGCCCCTGTCCCATGCTTTCTATTTAAAAAAAAAAACACATTTATTTGCAGATTTTAAATGAAGGCTTTGCATTTATGGAACTATCTCACAATGTAAGATGGGTGAAGTGTATTTTTCGAATGAGGACCTCTCAAAATCCCCTTCTCCAGCACAACTAATGGCTCCTTCCTCACTGTTCTCATTGTGGTTTTGTTTCAACTGAGATATAACCTACATGCAATATATAGCACAAATTTTAAGAGAATTTTACATATGTGTACATCCATAGAGCCACCACTCAGATCAAGATGTAGAATGTTTCCAGCACCCCTGACGGCTCCCTCGTGTTGCCTGTCAATACTCTCCAAAAGGTAACCACGCTCATAATTTCTGTCTATGTAGATCAGTTTTGACTATTTCTTAGCTTTATAAGTGGAGTCATACAGCATGTATTCCTTCACGTCCAGCTTTTTTTCCTTGCTCAAAAGTCAGATTTTGAGATCCATCCATGTTGTAATATGTATCAATAACTTAAAAAAAACAACAAACTTTGGAGTATTCCTTTGCCTGAATATAGTACAGTTTATTTATCCATTCTACAGTTGAAGAACATTTGTGTTGTATCCAGTGAATGACTATTATGAGCAATGCTGCTAGAGATATTAGTGTGCAAGTATATGGGTAGATGGGCACACTCATTTCTGCTGAGTGTATGTCCAGGAGTGTAAATGCTCCCAGATAGGTGTATGTTCCGTGCTTCAACATGGCTATACCACTTTACATTCCCACCAGGAGTGTAAGAGAGGTCCACTTGGCTCCATATCCTTACCAACACTTAATATTTCCCTATACTTAATTTTAGCCATTTTAATGAATATGTGGTATATCGCTTTGAGTTTTTGTCTTTTACTGCTGAGGAATGATGTTAAGTGGTTTTTTCATGCTTATGGGCCATTTGGATATCTTGGTGTATGTGTATATATGGTGTGGATTGCCTGTATGTATAAATTGCCTGCTCAGGTATTTTGTGCCTTTTTAAAGAAAGCATAGCCTGTTTTTTTCTCATTGATTTATAGGAGTTCTTTTTACATTTTGGATATGAGTTATTTAACAACTATAGGTATTGCAGATATCTTCTAGTCTGAGGCGTGCCTTTTCATGCTCTTAATAGTGCCTTTGATAAGCAGAAGTTCTTAATTTCAATGAAATTTAATTTATCAATATTTTATTTTATGATAGTGCTTTCTGTGTTTGGTTTAATAAATTATTACCTATCTCAGGTCTCTTGTCATGTTTTTAACCAAAGAATAGAGTGGAGAGATGTTAAAAGAGGGACTCAGTACAGCTGAAATGGCCTTTGAGACAAGATGTTTGCAGTATGGTCATAAAATGGGAGCTTGCCCAGTTCTCCTTGTCTAGATCCAACCTATCCCTCCAGGCCTTGCTCAAATTCATCCTTCTTCATAAGGAAGCTGCCAGCTTACCCCAACGCTCATTTTGGGAAGAGCCAAGATAGGTTAACCCCATATATTGGTAACTTCTTTTTTCTTTCTTTTTTTTTTTTTTCAGTGTTGGTTACTTCTTAGTGGGAAATGTTTTAGGTTGAATTGTACTCCCCCGCAATTACTCCTGAAAAAATTCAAATTCAGGTAGGCAACATAAAAATGACACCACATGGACAAAGAGTCATTCACCAGGTATATTTGAAGTCTAAGCTCTTTGAGCTATACACGTGCACAAATGATTCAGTTGGTGGAAATCTCCCCCTTCCCCTCCATTTTTAAACTTTTCAAACTTAAAATAGTGCTAAAGAGGTTTGCATAATGTGCGTCATGGAAATGCTGAGGCAATTCTGACTTTCACAGTGCTAGGAGGTACCACTGAAACATTTCAAGGAGTCCTTCCCACTTCTTACCACTTTCCAGGGAAAATTTCCCTTTGCCCCCTCCCCAAACCCAACCCAATGAAAGAATTACTTGATCTGAGACGGATTAACATTGACACGTAACAATAAATTCCACTAAGACTAACCACATAGATCACACGCTCCACTGACTACATTTTATGACTGCACAGAATGGTCATTTCAACTTTTACTAAATTTGATTGGAAATGTCTGATGTGTCTGTTTTAAAAAAATTAAAAAATAATATCGAAACATTTCCTCTCATCCAGATTTCTTAAGAACTTACATTCTGAAAATTCTGGGTAGCTTAAAAAGTCAAATGACCTGTAGATGAGCTTCAAAGCAAAATGGCTGACTGCTGTAGTTGTTCATCTGAACAGCGGAGGGCCATATTTTGTCCATTAGAGGGCATCATTTCCCCACTATTAGGTCTTTAGTCTTTGATTTTTCAATGAAAACCAAAAAAAAACCTCCACAGCCAAAGGAAGTCAAAGCATTGGCTTATTATACGCTCCTCAGAGTTTTATTTTTAAAGGAGTCTTCATCTTTCTTATTGAAACTCAGGATTTTACAAGCAATGTCTCCTCAGTTTCACCTGTACTGTGTCCAGTACTATATTGCTATATTCACAGTAGAACGGACTTTCTGAGTGATTTCTGAGTGATCAGTTTATGTTTTAAGTTTCTGATGAAACTAACATACACGCTAGTCAAAAACTACAACAATCCTTCAATCTGCTGGCTGTGCTATTGTTCCTGTGTGTTTTTCTGAGGCTTGGGTAATGAAAGTATCTCCCCACTCTGTCATAATTTGCATTTATATCTAAAGTAATTCATTAATGTACAGGAGTAAATGAGACCTGACACACATAGCAGAAGGTTATGGTTCTATAGGTATATCTTCTGTAATGCACTTTGGGCTAGAGGAATAGAAAAATCATTGCATGTGTATGAAAACAACTTTTTTGAGCATGTGGGCATTTGCATGAGTAGGATCAGCATACATATACCTGTCATTCTTTCCCATTTTAATCTGCTCAGCTGCTGCTACATCTTGGAGATTTAGCTTCATCCAAATCATCTACAACTGATACTTGCATGGTTGGTTTATTCAAAAACAAATGGTTTTTCATAGCAAAGATGCTGACTAATCATTTATATATGGGCATGGGATGTTTTGTGCCCTTTCAAAATTCAACATTATCCATAATAGAGTGTAATTTTATCAGATTATCTGTATTAGTATATGAATGCATTCATAAGCAATGCACATAGTATGTTCTTAAGCAGCTGATGGCTGAACAATCACTAAATAAAAAACACCCAGATTTTAAAAGCACAGCTGAAACATTTGTACAAATATACAAAGAGAAAAAACAATCGTTCAGACACCACGAAACTTTTGTAATAAATAGGTTTGTCCAAAATCGGTCTCTATCACCCTGGACAAGCCTCCCCAATGAGGCTGGGAAAGTTCTAATAGGGAAGTGGTGTTCAAAATCTACTGAGGGATATCTTTGGGGCCAAGCTCAGTTTTGCTTCCAGGAGTTTTAAGAGAGCTATGAAGTATTGACTCAAAAGAGTGAATATACCCAGACTTGTTGAGCTGAATGATGCTGATAATTTTCCTAATCTAGATAGGACATGGCTGGATGCTGAAAATCTGTGAGTTTAGTGTATTCTCAAATCATGAAAATAAATGCTGGTGATCATGCATGTCCTGGGAATGTTGGGATGCAGAGGACTGAGTGAGACCAGATAGGGGTATCTCATGCAGCCAAAGTCAAGTTTACATATGGTCCTATTTTAAGTGGCCAGGAAAAAACAATGCACACACCTCAGGACTGGGACTGAGACAGCTCACAAACAACACGGGTGCTATTTGTTACTGATATGTCTGGCTTGGATCGGCACGAGAGAATGAAGATACAGGCTGTGCTGATTGTTTAATAAGAAAACGCTACTTTTTTTT
>JAQZBX010091466.1:0-12388 GCA_029593785.1 Cabassous unicinctus
CTTTGGCCAAGACTGAATTTTGTGGGGCATTTTTTCTCATACTCACATCCCACCTTGGCCACCCTCAGCCACACCAGCTGTCTTAGTGAGATCCTCTCCAAGCTGAATGAGTCTTTGATGGGCTTATGGTTACAGCTGGTCCTTACTGGGGAAGAGGGGTGACTGTCTGTTGTAGAAAAATGCCCCAAATTCAAGTCCCCACAGCAAAAACAAAAAGGCATGCACACATGCACACACATACATAGAACCCTGTCTCCATGCACACAGAGAGGTTCTTACTGAGCCTGAGTCTCTCTGCCTCCGTCTATGGGCTCAGGTCTCTAAGAATGTGTTTGTCTTGAATCCTTGTGAACCTGCCAAATAGGTGATATCCCACTTGCTAAAGATTCCAAAGGAGCAGGAATTGTGAGACTGAAGGTAGCTTTTATCATCCAACTAGGCAGGGAAGGGAGTGAGGGACTCCAAGCATTGCCTAGAACCTCAACCAGTGAGGTGAGGCAGAATGAATAATACTCTGATAACTACCTCACCCTGGGGAAGTCTGAACCCACTCTGCCCCCACTCCAAGGCTTGTACTTGTTCTGGCACTCTGTCATGAGCTCACTCCTTCCAAGGGTATGCATCGAGATGTTATGTTCTTGGGAGGGAAGTCAAGGTGCTTAGGACATTTAACTGGCCAGGTACAGTTGCCTGTGAGCAAAGGAAGAGCAGGATGACACTGGTAAGGCCACTCAATCGGGTAGGAAGCCCCTCTGGGGAAACTCGGGAAGGATGCTATAATCCTGCAGGGGTAGCTGGAGGTATGTTACTTTGAGATCTATCAAGCAAGGAGGAATGCCTGGATATGTGAAGGCTCCTGAGTATTCGTGTTCCAGGAGGTTGGCACTAACAGGAGCAGCAATAGTCTGGGCCCAATAGGGCCCTCAGATAAAAAATGTCATACTGAGCCCTGTGGTCAGGGCACCTGGCACGGACTCCCCTCTGCTGGGGAATGGGTTCTTGCTTTGTGCTACAGGATAAACCCTTGTCCAGCCCCAGACTCAAATTCACACCCTGCTGAGCACCCTCCCCCAGGACTTTTTCAGTGGACCTAAGGGTATTCTGCCCTTTATTTCTGGGGAGTTGAGGAGGAGAAGGTGGACTTTCATATAAGCTTTTCTTCCATGATCAAACATTAAGAAACAACATACACAGATGAGATAAAGGAGGAACAAACAGCACACATTTTTGGAACTCAGATACCCAGACAGACAGGCAAGAAAACCTTCACCCCCACCCAGGCTGTTTGACCCCTTGCAGCTGCTCATCACAAGGTTTCCCTGTCTCACACTCTTGTGGTAACTGGCAGGTGGCCCTGTAACCATTCCCAAGATCCACACTCCTGGCTCCCTATATCCTTAGCTACTAAACCAACTAAGACTCCAGGGAAGGAAGGGGGTATGAAGAGAAGAGGGACTTTGCATATTCTTTTATCTTTGGCAGATGGCTTTTCTAGCCATGTTCAAGTTTCCCATGGAGATATCCACATCTTAACCTGTTTGGAACCTACAAGATTCTCATAAGTGGGCAGCCAGTGAATCAACCTCTACTCTGGCTGGGCTGCCCTTGCACATCATCCCATCAATAATCAAACCTTCTTCCCAGGGCAGGAGCATCCTCTCATTTGCAACTAAATGCAGTCTCCAAGACCAAGCAGTCATTGACCACGGCCCTTCCCCAAGGCAAATTCCTGGTTTCTGGTTGTATTTTCATATACTAACAGCTCAGCCTCCACTAATAGGCTGTGAAAATACCACAAAGGAAAATGGGAGGTAAACACAGAAAAGGGAGTTCTGTGGTAACAGATAAGCATGTGATACCTTCACTCTTACCCACTGTACACTTGCTGGTAAAATGCACCAACACCCATGTGTGTGCATGTGGCCACTGGCCCTAATAAATTCTTGCTCTGCTGGGGCTACACATCTGGATGCTGACATCTGTAATCTCTTGAGGCTTAGCAATCTCACCATCACATGTTCACAGGTCCAATTGGTGTCCTCTGACATATTTAAGACAAACCCCTGGAGACCAGGCCTCTGCTGCAGTATTCTGAAGCAACCATGTTTTAAACTGAGTATCAGAAAGTAGGGATTCCCCTTCTCCTATGGTAACATCTTCAAACAAGGACATAGAGGACACACTGATGTTTGTGCTCTCAAAGTCCTGATAGGCACCAATTGCTGCTTGCAGGTTCCAGTTTGTCACATCCAGAAAGAAGATGCAGCTGGTCAGGTTGAGCTGAAAACCAAGTAGCTGCTGAAACTCAGGGATGAGCATGTCCTTGTGATGGTGCCCAAGCACCTGACCTTCTGCATCAGCTCAGGGTCCAGGTCCACATCCAAGCCCTTTTGATGGGAGCTGTATACCAGCTTCCTCACCTCCTCACAACTGAGCCACCCCAGCACCTCTGGTCTGAGAACCTGGAGGGAGCAGTTGCTAGATGGTAGCACTGTGACCCTGCTCATTTGAGGTTGGCCCCGGGCCTCTCAATGCCTCATAGGGGTAAAATCAGCCACTCATGCACTCAGACTCCCACCCACCCACAAACAGCAAAACCACCTCCTTCTCTCCTGCCTCTTGCTTCTCCCATGTGTCAACTGATTTTTGACATGCCTACCAAGTCCACTTTAATGGGACAGAATAGTCTCTTCAACAAATGATGCTATGAGAACTTCATTTTTCTAACCAAAAGAATGAGTGAGGACCCCTGTCACACTTCCTATACAAAAAGATACTCAAAATAGATCAAAGACATAAACATAAAAGCCAGGACCATAAAACTCCTTGAAGATAATATAAGAAAGTATCTTTGAGATTATCTGGTAGGAGGTTGTCTCAGAACTCATACCCAAAGTATGAACAAAGAAAAAAATACTTATATGGGACTTCCCTAAAATTAAACCCATTTGAACTCCAAAGGACATTGTCAAGAGGGTGAATAAGCAGGCTACTCAATGGGTGAATATATTTAGAAATCACATATCTGATAAAGGTTTATTATCCATAATACATAAAGAGATCCTACAACTCAGCAATAAAAAGATAAATGAAACAATTAAAATGCACAGAAGACTTAAATAGACATTATTCCAAAGAGGAAATACAAATAGTGAAGGAACATATGAAAAGATGTTCAACAGCTACCTCTTAGGGGAATGGAAATCAAAATGACAATGAGTTATTTCACACCTATTAGAAGCACCACTTAAAAAAACAGAAAACTACAAGTGTTGGAGAGGATGTGGAGACATAGGAATCCTTATTCTCTGCTGGTAGGATTGTAGAATGGTACAGCTTCTGTGGAAAACCAGTGGTTCCTAAGAAGTTAAATATACATCTGCTGTGTGACCCAGCTATACGCCTATTAGTTTATGCCCTGAAGAACTGAGAGCAGGACAAGAACAGACATCTGCACATTGGTGTCCATAGTGGCATAAATCACAATTGCCAAATGATGGAATCAACCCAGGTGTCCATCAACCAATGAATGGATAAACAAATTATGCTCTATACAGTGGAATACTACTCAGATGTAAGAAGAAATGAAGTCATGAGTTATATGACAACATGGATGAACCTTGAGGACATTATAGTGAGTGAAGTATGCCAGGCTCAATAGAACAGATGTTGTATTATTTCATTAATATGGACTAAATATAATGAGCAACTCATGAAGTTAATAGCTAGAATATAGCTCACTAGAAGAAAGAATGATGATAGAAAATGGAAAGTGGAGGTTTAATTTGCCCAGAATTGGTTTTTAAAAAAGGTTGTTTGGAAATGTTTGGAAATGGATAGAAATGTTGAAAGAAAATTATAGTATTTGTAATTAGCAGCACTTATATATAGGTAAGGTAATAATTGAAAGGGAAAATTTAAGGTTTTGTATATCACTAGAAGGAAAGCTAAAAGAAGAAACGGGATTGACTAGCATAGAGAACGCTCTTGTGGACAATGAGTATAGTTAATTATGCAAGTATAAGAAAGTTTTTCTTTGAAACAAATAAATGTACATTGATGTTACAAGATTAATAATAGGATGATATTGGGGCAAAATTATAACCAAAGCAAACTATGGACTGAAGGGAATATAAATATATTATGTACAGCGTACAGCAGGGGAAGGACAGAGGGATTGAGAGGTACCTAGTAAGGGGTAAGGAGGTTTATTTTTGGAGCAATAAAATGTCTCTACCACTGATTGAAGTGATGAATGCATAACTCTGTGATTATACCAAAACCACTGATTGTACAATAAAATATTGATTGTATGCTATATGATTGCATTTCAATAAAATTGATTAAAAATAATTTTTTCCTATAAAAATTATTCTTATTTGAGCAATTTTCTTAAATTGGTGGTCTACCAGATTGATCCCATGGATAACAATTTGATCACCTCTTGTCAGTAGAGTGTTGATATTTTCCATTCCCAGCAACAATAGCTTTCATTAATTTTAGATACATTTTAGTTTGTTTTACATTTTTAAATTAATTTATGTTTTATGTTAAAGATTTTTTTAAAAATTTTAAAAGAAGCTTTAAATTATAAAAATATTACTGAAAATATAGGGGATTCCCATATGCCCCACCCTTTTCCCCTCCCACACTTTCCAACATCAACATCTTTCATTAGTGTGGTACATTTGAAACAATTGATGAACACATATTGAAGCATTGCTAGTAACTGTGGACTATAGTTTACATTTTAGTTTATACTCTGCCCAACAGTAGGGCTCCTGAGGGGCTCTAGAGATATTTAGACACTATAAGCAGGGCAGACAAGCTCAGGAATTCAGCATCCTATCAGTGGGACTTTGGAAATTATGCTCACCAGTGTAACAGAGTTAGACTCATTTATAGTTTCCCTGCACATGGCTCTTCTGCCCTTAACATTTGAACCTATAATTAGACTATACTTATTAAATATATGCCCCAGAGACTTTAATCTTTGGTCTTTTATATTTCTCAGGTAGTCAAATAATTTATCTGTTTACAAAATTTTATCTTTTTCTTTATTGCAATTAGTAGTCACTTTTGTGGATTTATTTTATTTAAAAATCCTTCTGTTCAATGTAAGTAGTAATTGCTTGTATCCTCATTTACTTTCTAGACTGAAAGGAGATGCATCTAATTTTTAGAATTAAAATAGACAATTATTTAAAAATATGCTAGATATCATATCAGTTTTCACAGTTTTCTTCGATTGTTAGTTTAGTATGAATTTTTATTTTATTTTAATCATGAAAGTTTGTTGGGCTGCATTTTAAATATTGAATCTTCCCTGCATATATGTACAGATAAAGTAGTATGTTGATATTTACATATACGTGCATTTGTAAGAAAGAGTGAGGACATAGAGATAGGGAGACAGGGTTTTCATGTTTGCATATATTTTTGCAGTAATATCTTCCATCAGTATGATTTCTACAACTGTGCATTAGTTTCTGAGCTGTAAAAAAAAGTGTCATGCACTGGATTGGATTAGACAATTGACATTTATTGCCTATGGTTTTGAGGCAAGTCCAAAATCAAGACATTAGCAATGTGATGCTTTCTCACTGAAATCTGTGGTGTTCTGGGGCTGCCTCTTTTGACCCTTTTCTGTCACATGGCAATACACATGGTGGTATCTTTTTTCTCTTCAAGCTTCTGTGACTTCTAGCTTCTGGCTGCTCCCTCTGTCTTCTCTTTACTTGAAAAAATTTTTATCCATGTCTGGTTATGGCCTATCCTCATTCATTTGGGACACAACTTAACCAACAACATATTCAAAGGTCCTATTTACAAATAGGTTCATACCCATAGGACCCAAGATTGGACCTGAACATGTCTTTGGATGGGGGCATGATTTAATCCCCAACAACCTGGTTTCCATATTTCTTCTATGTACCATCCCTACCACACAAAAATACAAATTTATGGATACTTTACTTGCTATTTCTTCAGTATTAAGACAAAAAGTTTTCTAGTGGGTGAGGAGAGGTCAAATTGTATTATGCAGGAAAAGGAGCAACTCATCTCTGCCGACCTAACTTTTCCCCTCATCTCCAACATCTCCTATCATTCCAGTGCCCAGGACCTAGTTATATCTGTGAGGAAGGGTGGCATTAGCTTTCTCTTGTCACCATCTCTATTTTATTCCCTGATTTTTATCACCTCTAAATACTCTTTTCCCTGATGAATTTGGCTTTAAATTTAATTCTTTCTCCTTTTAATATATGTATCATTTACATATGTTTGTAATAACAGATGAGCCTGTCTTTGTAATTTTCATTGTCTAAGTACAAAAGCCTAATTATATTCTTCAGGTAATTTTTGAGACTATGAATATAGAAAAAGTTGCTTTGTGTGTAGCTGTACTTACATCACTATTATCAATAAATCAAGTTATAGTGTAATGTTTCCCAAATGTATAAGTAGAATTTTCTTGGAAGTGATGAGTCAGATTGTTAAAAGTGTTCTGTACTTTAATCAGATTTCATTTTTCTACATTTTGATTTCTCTAGAAATCAAAATTATTTTGATTCAAGTCTATTCAGTAACTATGTATTTCATCAAAAACCTATGAAAAAAATTAAGCTTACCATAACTTATATTATGCATTCAGACATGTGTTGACAGGTAGATACTGTGAGAATGTCAAATATAAAAATATAAAAGTTGATAGTATTTCTGCTGGTGGCTGAAGACAAAAAATCAACAAATACCCTGTAGTACCTGGGTCATGAAAATAATATTGCTTTTTGTCCAGGCATTTCACAAAAATCCAGAAAACAAATGATGTTTAATTTTCTTTTCCCTGTTTAATGAGAAAATATAGACTGAATGAAAAGACTTATAGCAAACATTCTTGGATTTAGTTATTCCTTCATTAAATTATTCTACATGATTTAGGATTTATGATAAGATGCATCAACTCACACCCCCACAAAAGTTGTATTTTATTTTTTATCCCAAAACATTGGCACCTTTTTGTATATTATTCTCTTGAGAGGTTTGTTGACTATCAAAAATATTTAATACTGCAAAATAAATGAAATCTTTGTGTTATGAGACAGTTGTAACTTATAAAATTACATTTTCTCTATCAACTTAAAGAGAGGAATGATAAACAGCAAAAAAAAATAAAACATCCTGAGAGATTTTTCCACCTCTCACTTCCCTCCTACCCAGACTCCACCAGTCTTTGTTGATGATTCTTGATTCCTCCTTTCATGTAATGGATATGTGAGTGGAATCTCTCTTGGCAAAATCCCAAGTGATAGTCCAGCATTTTTGGAGAGTGAGACAGCAAGAGAAAATAGGACAATGAGGTTTCATTAAAAGACATAAACATGAAGATTCATTTGAAATGATCACTTCAGAACATGACTTTTGATTTGGAGAATTCCATAGTTAACTTTCATAGCCATGAAGTCATGTGCTGAAAACAGTGGGACCTGGATGGAACAATTATGGACACTCGGTCACAGCTGATGGACAATCTTTTCCGTATAGGATGTGAGGGTTAAATGGAGAAAAACTGGTTCTACGGAAATCCTTGACATGTAAAGGCATTCCCATTCTGAATGATTTTATCTGTTTTTACAATTGATATAGGACATTGATTGCAATTGGTCTAGGAAAAAAAACAAGAATATAAAAAATAAACAAACAAGAACAAACTATATTTGACTGCCCCAAGCATTGAGATTGTGGATCATCTGAAGAAAAAATTAGACTCAGAATCTGCACATATAAATTTCACATCTGGGGAATATATAGCCTTGTTTTGGAACAAGGGTACAGGAGTACTCCATTGCAGAATTCCCCACCTTATACTACCACACCATACCCTGAATCATCAAGTGTGCAGAATGGTGATGGCATGGCATTCTGTGGGTAGCTAGGTTTCATGTGGGGCAATGTGGGCTTAGTGTGATCTCCTCTAACAGACTTGTCTAATGAACCTTTTCCATTTCATCTTTGAACATTACAAAAACAATCCTTTATATTTGTATAGAAACCAGAGTAAAGTCAAAGGGCACTTTCTCATACTATTTCCTCCCTACCAGAAGAACCAATGATGGTCTCTCCTGGTTGCCAGGCTCTTGTTTTTCTTTGAGATAGAACACTCACAGAGTTCCAAGCCAGCAGTTATTAGACCAGATGCCACAGTCCAGAGGCAGAGCTATGTGTTCCTTGGGGCCATGGAAGTCCTACTGGGGACCACAAAAATATCTTTGCAGCTGGTTCTGGAGCAGCTGTACAGTATCTTGAAGGTCTTTTCAGGATTCTGGAAGTAAGGCCCAAGTCTACTGGAGTTTTCATTGGAAATCTTACTTTGTCGTATTTTGATTGCTCTCATAGTACAAGTCTGGTGGCATAGTTTGAAAGAGAAAAAGCTGGCCAAGCACATTTCTAAGCAACATGAAGATTGGCATAAAATCAATAGACGACTGGAAAGGTAACTAAATTATATAAAGAGCTCAAGCCACCTACAGTGGAGAAAAGTCCTCCAATTTTACAAACTCTGTGCTTGGTAGCACTTAAGAATGCACACAGGTTCCTCTTCTCATTGAAAAATATAGTAGAAATTCTTGAAAAAGCACAGGCAAGTAAGCTCACTAAATTTTCATTCAACAGTGTGATGATGCCTCATCATCGAGGTCACACACAGACTCTCACTGAGGCATCCAAGGAGGCTGGGGCCAAAAACATCTTAATTGTTTCTCTGGAGAATGGAGAACAATTCCAGGAAGAAATAATGGTTTGGATGAAAATGCTCATCTTCAGGAAACCCTAAAGCTGCTTGCCTTGAAATATACTAGATGGAGTGAAAGCATTCAGGAACTGAAGGAACATGACAAAAACCTTGAATATTCCACAATGCAGATGGAACGCTTTGTCAATGGTAAAGAAAGCCAGTTAACATCTTTGACTGAAACAGTTCTGAAGATGATAAATGTGTCTGATGACTGTGAAGAAGACATACATGTTACCACTTGAATCAGAGGAAAAGTGTGAATCTGTGAGTGGAGACAAGATTTATAAAACATTTGTGGATGTACCAAACTTCATCAATGCTGTAATGTTCAAAGTTACTTTAAACAGACTTGAAAGGGGGGAAAAGTGAGATATAAAAATTTTGCAAAGAGAGTCAAATCAGTTTAGCCCTTACATATCAAAATATACACCTGGAAACAGAGCAAACATCTCTACAGCAGGAAAATGAACACCTAGAAAAGAAGATTCAGAAATTTCATCAGAAACTGCAAATCCTTCCAGAAGTTCATCAACAACACCTCCTGCAACTTCACCATGAATCAATCCAGCAGGGAACTGACCATTTGGAAACAGAAAAATACTACCAAGATGCATGAAAACATTGCTTTTATGCAAATACAACTTGACACTTACAGAAATATGACAGAACACCTAGAAAATGAAATGGAGAGAATTGCTTCTTACTATGAAAGTTGGATTAGTTACTATGATAGGAAAACCCAAGAAAGTTGCCTGGCAGCTCTGGAGACAGAAAGGAAGCTCAGTGAGCTAAGACTTGAAAATTATCAGAACAGGCAAAAGTTGTCAGAGAGAGATGGAATATTCTAGCTTTCCCCAGGTGATCCTTTTGTCTCCACTACTCCACATGCAGCCCTGAGCAGAGGCTGGGAGGTTCAGGGCAACCTCTACATCATCAAGTCTCCTGGGGAGTAAAAGGGGGAAAGCAGTGAAGGCCAGGGCAAAGTAGTGAAGCAGGCTGGCTAGAGAATCAATAGACGGATCTGGAACCTGGCAAGATATCTACATGTCCTTCAGTAATCCCCAAAATGGCACCTAGAAGACATTCATGAGAAATCCCATTTGGAATGAGATTTTCTCCTTAAGCCAGGAAAAGCCCCAGATATTCTAAAGGGACCTTATTTTTGGGCTTTCCTGAGGAATTGATGGGTGGGGTAATCAATCAAATCAGCAAACAGCTGGAACTCCTCCCATGCCATTAGCAAAGGGGTGGAATAATTAATGGCTTATAAAGTAAGTGCAAAGGCTGAACCCTCTCTCTCTTGCCTTTTGATCCCTGTTCTAGTCTTCGGTGCCCTGCTCTTGTCATGTTCCCCTACATGGATCAACATGCAAGTAAAACCTGGGCATTCATATTCTATTATTGGGAATTGTAATCTGCAAATCAGTACTCCTTATCACTTTTCAGCCCCTTCCTCTCTACCTGGGACCTATGATCTGTTGTTTTCTCCCATTTCTCTTCCCTACCTACCTTAATAAATTACTGGTTTAAATAACCTGATTGGCTCTTGAATTCATTTCTGCAGTATAATCAAGAACCTAGATAAAATCCAGTTACAGTAGGACCTCCAGCATATTTTGCTCTTTCCAAGCAATTGGACTTAATGTATTTTCAGTACATAAATTAAATTTATGTTGTTGAAGGTTTATAGAATTACACACCTGAGAAATTTTTCCATAATATAGATAGTTTTAATATTATACAAATTTAATGATTTGTTTTGTGAATGATTTTTTGCAACTGTTTATTTCATGTTTTGTTACTTCTTTTTAACTTGTTATATTGTTCACAATATTCATTTTAGTTCAAATGTTTCTAAGTTTTGTTCAGCAAAATAAAATCTTCTTACGTTTATTCTGTATTTTTTATCATTTAATGATTTGGAAACGAATTTTCATAATCTATGAATTTTTAAAATTTCTGTTGCTTTCAATGTTTCTATGGTTTAATATTTTACTCCAGAAGCCTGTATACCCACACTATTGTGAAAAGGAAATTAGATAGAAAACCAAAAATGTTTCCTTTAACAGTTTGCCCAGTATTCAATTTTACCAATAAATTGTATTTTTTCAATTATCATGTAACTTCAATTTGCATTCATGTTAATTTTCAATGAGTACAGTAAATGGTCAGTGCTTCAATAAACATTTAAAACTTGTAGGGGAGACCAGATGTGGAACTTGGGATCTGATAAGATGGCTGGGCTATCCCATAGGATTACCAGGGAAATCCAGCATTCTGGGCAGAACCAGGTCCCAGTATTAAAGCAGAACCAGGTGAGAGCAATGCCCATTATTTTCATGTGGTCATTGCTAGCTCCCAAGATTCCCCCTCTGAGGGAAGGTCGTTTCAATTTGAACTATTCCTTCCAGAAGAATACTCAATGGCAACCCCTAAAGTATGTTGCATGACCAAAATTTATCACCCTAATGTAGACAAGTTGGGAAAAATACATTTATATATTTTGAAAGATAAATGATCCCCAGCATTGCAGATCTGCACATTGCTGCTATTCATCCTGGCTTTGTTAAGTGATCTGAATCAAGGTGATCCATTAGCAAATGATATAGTGGAGCACTGGAAGATGAATGAAGCCCCAGCCATAGAAACAGCTAGAGCTTGGACTAGGCTCTATGCCATGAATAATATTTAAATTGATCTGATCAAGTGTGCATCTCCTGTTCTGCCAAGACTTCTGCCTTTTTTGTTTGCATTTAATGGACAGAGTCTTAGAAACATTACAAAATAGAAGCCCAGATTTTTTCAGTCTTTTCATCATTAAATGCAAATTAGCAAATCTATGTCTTGTCTTGATTCACTGTTGTAAAGCATAGGCAGAGGCTAGAAGTATCATCTGGATTGCTGTGAAACATTTAAAAGCAGGACCCCTCCTGTGCTTTTATTCATTTCCCCATGATGGTTGAAGTATAAAGTACTGTGAATGAAGGTAGTTGTCAGGGATAGCTGCACTGGTGTGGGTATTTTTATTTTATTTTTATTTTTGAGGACGGGAAGGAGGGAATTTTATTTTAATATTATGAACAACCCCCATTTATGGTAATCTAATTAAATGTATTGGTTAAATCAGCTAACAAGTTGTTCTTTAGGATATAACCTCTAGCAAAGTCTAACTTTATTCAGACACTGTAGATGGACAAACTTGATTGAACCAAAATGGGAGCATTAAGCAAACATCACAGCTATCACTAATAACATTGTGACTTTACCATCAAGAGTAGAATTCTCCCTTCAAATAACAGCTTGTAAGTATTTTATATGGCTTGTTGGCTTGTCTGGAAACTTTTGTAAACCTTATGTTTTAATAAAATATTTTTTGTTATTCTGAAAAAACTTTTATGGATATATATCTTCCATTCTACGTATTAGTTTTCCTTATCTTCAATATGATTCTTCTTGCAGATAAGTCCAATATCAATTTACTCAGTTTCCCCTGAATTCCAGAGAAACCTATTATATTTTTAAATTGTTTTAGCTATACCATTCGAGATTAACATAGGGGAGTTATCATTATTTTAATGATGCATATTCAAGAAATAT
>JAQZBX010091467.1:0-12389 GCA_029593785.1 Cabassous unicinctus
TTAAAAGATGCTTAGATTACCTAAATGTTACACAAAAATTACAGGGATTCCCATGTTCCCCACCTCCCACACCTCCCATAACATCCCACATAAACATCTTTCATTAGTGTGGCACATTAATTGCAATGGATATACACATCCTGGGGCTTTGCCACTAAGCATGGACCATAGTTCACATTGTAGACCACACTCCCTCCCACACAGTTCTGCATAGTATATGCTAATGTTTATATTTTTCTTTTTCCACACTATGATAACACTAGTTGCGTCTCTTAAATTTCACCCCAGTGTTGAACTGAAATCCATTATATTAGTTTGAGGGGGCTGTATCTTTACAAATATATTAACAGTCTATTAATAGTCTCCAGATGAAGTGGACAGTGGCCTGGAAACAGTAAGTGTGAAATGGGAATCACTTCCCCTCTTGTCTATTCTTTGATATCACCCTCAACTTGTAGAAGATCTGATAAAAACCACACCTCATCTTTTATTTTTGTTGTAACTTCACTTATCTAATTCAATATCATACCCATGTAGAGACATATGTCATTTACTCATTATTTAAAGCTTCTTCTTTTACTTGGTCATTAGCTGTCTTTGCAGTTCTCTCCCGTTGATTTATATCTTCCTGTTTTTTCTTATATTTCTAGAATCCTCTAGTCAATATTAAATCTCTTTCACAAATTCTCTGGGCAAGGATCAAAGCGATAGACAACTTTATAATGTTAAATAATAAATACTTAAAAGCCTGGAATTTGGAGTTGGAAGATCTGGTTTTGTGGTCCCACTATTTTTTCATATGGCCTGGGGCAAGTAATTTAAACTCTCCAAATTTCAATTTCCACAATCATAAAAATGTGGTAATAATACCTTGTGAAGATCACATAAAATAACAGCTAATATCTGTGGAGTAATTGCAATCGGGTCCCTGATCTAAGGGCTTAAAAGTATTAAATCATTTGATCTCTACAACAAACCCATGTTAGTAGTTTTACCATCATTTTTCAGATGAAGAAAGTGAGGCTCAGAAAGGATTTAAAAAAGAAAAAAAAATCTAGCCCAAGGTCACAGAAATAAGAGCTGGGATTTGAAGCTAAACAGCCCTACTGGGGAAAATGTATTCTTTACTACTACCCTATAATGGCCTCAGTTTCAACATATGCAAATACCTTTAACTATAAAGTGCTGAACATATGTAAATTATTGTTCCAGGTATATAATTCATACAAATGGAGCAGGATATATCTTTAAACGAGTTTTAGGGTATTTCAGGACTTTTATCAACTAACTAGATACCTTATTAAGTACAATTAGATGAGCTAAACCACATCAGTAAATGGAGTGAATAAACCAGATCAGTGATTCCCACACTTGACTGAGCATCAGAAATTAACTGCAACAGATTGCAAATTCTGCGTCCCAACCTAGAGCTAGTGATCTTCTGGGAACAACCAGCAATCTGTATTTAAAACTAAAAGACACCCCCAGGTGATTCTGACTACCAGTCAAATTTGGGAGCCACTACACAGGCAGACATCTTGAGATGTCTTTCAAGGATCTGATGTCACAAATCCTTGAGAACCTCCATGGCTTAGTAGTCAATTTGAAACAATGTCATCTGCCTAAATTGTCACATAATTCAGGAAGATCACTTCCTGGGCAACTTTTAACATTCTCTAGGGAGTATATAAACCACTTAATGGATTTTGCCATGTTTGTCTATTTATTTTCTGTATATATACTAGGTATTATTTGAATAAAAGTTTAACAATTTTTTGGGAATATTCCAAGAGGTATGAATAAGATGAACAATTTTATTTTTCTTAATCTTAAGTACAAATCTTACCACAGAATGAAAATTCCTCATATAAAACACTGAAGGTCAGATTGAACTGCCTGTGATTTGTCACAGCCACTGCCCTGTTAATTAGAAGGCTGGTTGGTCACATTTTCGGTTTTCCACTGGGTCATGTCACAGACAGAAAAGCCACTTGTGCACTTGCTATGTGCGTTGCTTCGTTTGCTATGCCATGTGCAAATGAGAGCCAAAAGTCTTTGTTCACAATGATAAGCTGGGTTTAGTTACTAGTTTATAGGACTAAATAGAATCACTGTTAGAGGGGAATAATTTTATTCACCATACAAATGTTACAAAAGCTCTTTAAATACTATTGTTTTGAAGGGTCCTTAAATGCAGCTGAACGTGAAAAGCCATTTTTCTCAGGAATCCTTATTTTTTGCTAGGTATTTAAGGCCAGTGGCAAGCTGGCTGGGAGTTGGAGGTAAAAAGTGAGGACCAAGAAAAGAAAAATATTCCACACATTATATCACAGAAGTGTTCTTTTACTGTTCTTGTTTCATAATTCTTTATACCATGTGACTTTTTAAAAGATACCAACAAGCTTTTTATCTGAAGAAAAGGAATATATAATAAAATACCAAATGCACAAAAAGTTATTCAATAATATATATTTTGCTTTCAACTAAGATACCCAGGCCCCAATTTCCCCTCCTAGAGGCCACTTCTGCTACCATACCACTGATACTGATATCCTTCCAGAAATATTCTATGCATATAAGAGGGAGTGTGTATGTGTGGTATGAGTGTGTGTGTGTTCTCACCATATTATTTACCATTCCCCTATTGAAAAACATCTATCCATGATTTTGCTTTTACAAATGCTGCATCAAACCTTCCTGCACATGGGTTTCTTGCTATAAGTGCCAGTTTACTTAGAGGATACATTTCTAGAAGAATTGCTGGGTATGGCATCCATCATTCAAATTAATATCAAATGGGGATATAAACTAGGCCATAAGTGACTAAGTACAAAATACAACTTTCAAGCCTCTCCCTGGAATAGAAGAAAATGACTAAGATCTGGAATCATAACCTTCTTCCTTGCAAAAGAGAAAAATCAGTGAAAAGATGACATGTAGACCATCTGAGCAAACTTGTAATGAAATTGGGACTTCAAAACATTTGAGAGAGTTTCTTAATTCCCAGTAATGGTATTTTCAGAAGACTGCCACCACAAGTAATTACAAAATCACCAAGTGAGGCATCCCTTGATGAAGCCCCCTTGGCTCCAATCATTCCATCATGGCACATGCCCTCCAGCCACTGGTGCAGGCTGATGTCCAGTAATGTCTTCTAGTCTGTGGCCAGGTGCCAAGAGCAAGATGTTAATAAGTCCAAGGTTGGAGCAGATGTGGCTCAAGTAGTTGGGTGCCCACCTCCCACAAGGGAGGTCCTGGGTTCGTTCCCAGTGCCTCCTAAAGACGACAAGCAGACAACGAGAAGACGACAAGCAGACAGATGAGGGAGCCATCTTGGGGAGTGGAGGTAGGGAAGGATTTGAAAAAAAAAAAAATTCCAAAGCCATATTGTATTAGCCATAGAATCATGGACTGTTGCTCCTGGGAGAGACTATTAATCACAGAAATTCTATCCCTCATTTTTCAGATGCATAAACAGAAGCCCAGGGAATATACAATTTGCTAAAGTTGTTAGAACACATACTTCTTGACTGTTTTAGTTTCCTGGCTGCTAAAACAAATACTATGCAATGGGTTGCATTAAACAGGAATTTATTAGCTCATGGTTTTGAGGCTAGAAGAAGTTCAAAATTAAGGCATCATCAAGATGATGCTTTCTCCCAGAAGACTGTGGCATTCTCGGGCTGGCTGTCGGCAATCCTTGGTCCTTGGCTTTTCTGTCACATGGCTATGCACATGGCAGCCTCTCCTGGCTTCTCCTTTCTCTTCCAGGCTCCACTGACTTCCAGCTTCAGGCTGCTCCCTGTGTCTTTCTCCTCTGAGGTCTTCTCTATAAGGCCCAGTAATAGGATTAAGACCCATCCTGATTCAATTGGGCCACACCTTAACTGAAGTGACCTCATCAAAGGGCCCTGTTTACAGGGTTCACACCCAAAGGAATGGATTAAATTTAAGAACATGTTTTTTTAGGGTACAAATCTCCAAGCTACCACACTGACTGACATTCTAGTAATCATTCCACCATGCTACAGAGCTCCCAGAGTGCATCATAGGAGTATTCAATTGGGGGAGGGGTGTGTGTGTGTAAGTATGAAATGGTAAGGAAAGGAAGTCTTGCCACACAGAAAACTTACCTTGGATTTTCTTAATATTTCTGGCCAATATTAGGAAGGATTTGGGAACTAATATCTAAATAATTCCAGGCAGCTGGCAGTGAAACAGAACAAATGAATGAGGCTTTCTTACTTCCCTCCCTTTAAATTTTTGTTATGAATAAAATGTTAAGCCTATGTAATATAGAGAAAAATTGCTTTGTAAACTCTCATGTATCCATCACCCATCTGCAACAGTTATCAACACTTAACCAATCTTGTTCCAGTTTTTATAGGTGATACCTTTTTGAAACATTCCCAAAGCCCACCCTTAAGAGACTTCTGTCCTCTCTGGGTATGAAAAGTTCATTCTATAGCATCTCATTTATTGAGCATTTTGTTGCCACTTCATTAAAATAAATGAAGAACCAAATTAGTGTAAAAATATTATCAGCTCTGGAAAATTCCTTACCTACTGGCCCAAAGGCATTAGGACTTTTATTGCACCCAGAGAAGACACAAATTAATGATGTTCATTTCTGTTTATATTGTACATTTACTCTTAGCTGTCTTGTGGATAGTACTGTTTCTGACTTCTTTGCATCTCCTAACAGTGCTGGGTACACAGCAAACAGCCCTTGCCGGAATACAGTGTAATATTTCCTGTTTGTCTCTGGTGCCAAACACCTTTGCTCATATCTTCAGTGCAACAATGACAAGTAATTAGGTGAGGGGAAAAAAGAGGAGAAGAATGGAGTAGGGCTGTGAAATTATTTTTCTGATTGTTTTTACTTCACAGTTCTGAACAAGAATGGAATGGCTTCAGACTTCCAAATAAGATAGCAGGTTGAATACACATTAGTCTCTCAAACTTCCTGAATACTAGGAACAGGATTTATTTTTAGGAAGGTCATGAATAATTAGGACAAAGAGAATGAGAAAGAAAACAAAATTTTGGAAGCTACAAAGCACAGATAAAACAAATTGACTAAGAACCAAGAATTCTGAATCATAAACTAGCAATGGAGAAAGCTGAGAAGCAACTCTAATTACCCTTAGAGCCTCCTCCACAAAAGGCTAAGCTTCCTCTGTAATTGGCAGAAGTGGGTGAATAGGGGCTAAAAACAAGATGAGGTGAAGGACTGTTTAAGACGCAGTAATCCCCAATTCCCTTCCCCTATTTGCCTCTAGGTAGTGGAATAGGTCCAGCTGAAGATAGGGTTGATTACCTGATCAAAAACAGAGGGATGAAGTAGAAATTTACATTCTGAATGTTAAAACCTCCTCCAACTCTTTTCTCCCTGAACCTGGCTCCCTGAACACTGACAGGAATCATTCTACCATCCAAGCAAGAGATTATAAAATCATCAGAAGAATTTGACCAGTCCAAGAGAAAGATGTCTACATAAGGAGCCCAATGTAAAGTAAGCCAAATCCTCCTTCCCTAATGTCCACTGCTGACAAACTTTCAGTTCACCTTTCAAGACTGACTATGAGCAGAAAGCCAACTCCCAAGATGCTAGAGAAAAGTGCCAAATGTAGAAGAGAGGGGTCAAAATGATCAAACAGAAAAAACAAAGCACCCTGGAGAAAACAGCTTCTGAAGATAGAAAAAAAAAAAAAGACCTACATTACTATGCTTAGGAATTTATAAGAAGATAATTGAATCCATGAAACAAAGACAGGACGCTATTTTTTTAAATTGTAGAACACAATGAGGTTTTTGAAATTAAAAGTAGAAGAGCAGAAATGAAAAACTCAGTAGAAAATGTGAAAGAAATTTGAATCTCCCAGAAAGCAGAGCAAAAAGACAAAGATGCGGAGAATGAAGGTCAGGAAACAGAGGCTCAGTCCAGGATTCTCAATATTCTGGGAAGACAGAACAAAAAAATTAAAGAAAACTCACTGAATAAATTCAAGAAATTCCCAGATCTAAACAAGCTGAGTCTTTAGATTGAAAGGTACTATCCAGAACAGTTCAGAAAACTAGACCCACACCAAGACATATCATCATGAAATTCAGGACACTGGGGACAAGGAGAAGATCAGAAAAGCTTCTGTGAGAAACAACAAATTTCATATAAAGGATTAAGGATCAGAATATCAGACTTTTTAGGAGCAATACTGGAGGTTGAAGATAATAATGTAAAGATGTCATCAGAACTCTGAGGAAAGATGATATCCAACTTAGAATCTCATACATACCTCACCCAACATCAAATAGGAGGATGAAATCAGGACATTTGTAGGTTTCAATTTATTTTTACCTTCCATGCACCCTAATCAGGAAGGTACTAGAAGATGTACTCTATGAAAACAATAAATTAACCAAAAAAACATAAAATCATGGGGATTCCAACCCAAGAGAAATACAAAAGGGAGTTCCCAAGATGATGATGAAAAGAGATGATCAAGTGAAAGGAAGGAAGGAGAAAAGAAGAAAGGGAGGGAGGAAGGAAGGAGATCTAATGTGTGTGAAAATGTTGAGAGGAAATTTATGCAATCAGTGGTAAGAATACAGAAAACTAAGAACACATTTGTTTAAAAAAAGATAATTATTAACTCTGGAGAGAACAAAATATTTTACAGGCAAGGAAAGTAGAGAATTATACTAGAGTATATTACAATAGAGTATTATTATTACTCATCTGTATTTACATAGTTTTAGTTATGTGAACACTGGATATTGGTTTAATAAAATTACAAAATAGCTGTTTTAGGAGGAGGAGAGGCTTAGAAGTACATGTGAGAAAGAGCTAAATCCTCATATTTCATAGTAGGAAGTCAATAGGTATATTAGTCAGCCAAAGAGGTGCTTTTGCAAAATACCAGAAATCTGTTGGCTTTTATAAAAGGTATTTATTTGGGGTAGAAGCTTACAGTTACCAGGCCATAAAGTGTAAGTTACTTTCCTCACCAAAGTCTGTTGCCACGTATTGGGGCAAGATGGCTGCAGACGTCTACAAGGGTTCTTCCTCTTAGGGCTCTGTGGTCCCAGCTTCTTCCAATATCAGCTGTAGGCTGGGATAAGTCTCGTCTTATCCCGGACTACAGCTGGGGCTCCTTCCTCTCTGGGCTCAGCTGCTCTGGTCTCTCCACAAGGTCAGCTGTAGACTATCAGGCTCTCTCTTCCTGGGGCCTCTGCTGTGTCTACGGAGCCGTCTCTATTCCCCTGTGTTCTTCTCCTGTGTATTTATTTCCCAGGGTTTCAGCATCAAAAGCTCCCACCAACTACTCTGCTGTTTAGTTTCCTGCTGATGTGGCCCAATCAAAGCCTTAACCATAATTTAATCAAATAAGAGTGAAACCTCTGAATCCAATACAATATGCCCAGAGGAACAGACCAGTTTACAAACATAATCCAATATCTTTTTATAGAATTCATAAACAATATCAAACTGCTACAATAGGTAAAACCAAAATTGAAAAGGCAAGAAATAGCAATATAAAAGTGTTATATAGAGAGGTGGAGAAAAATAAAAATATTCAAGTAAAGGAGTTCAACATAGTTGCCTCTGGAGAATAAGAAATTGGTAGTGGAGTGAGAGACAATTACAAAACAAGTTTTATAGTATTATTCAAATGTTAAAGTTGTATTCCTGCATCACTATAATAAAAATAAATAGAAAAGAAGGATTCAAGAATAGATTTAAAAAAATAGATGACAAGCAGAATCTTTCATCCAAATGGACATGTCTCTTACATATTAGTTTTTGTTTCTCACAAATTACTTGGACTTAAGTTTGTAGGTATGGTAAACATCTCTTCATATCAATATTTGCACACCTGTCAATATGCAAACTGCAGTGGACTTTGAGGCATAGGTCATGAGTTATAACATGCTAGTATTGGAAAGGGCCTTAAAGGATATCGAGCCCAGGGATTCTCAAGTAGGGGATGTGGAAGAGGGAGCCAGGTTTTTATACCATTACCGAAGTATTAACATGATGCCTTAAACACAGACTATTCTCCAAAAATGCAAACTTGTTTCTACAATGGTAATCCCAGTATCTTTGATTAGATGTTTGGTGGGTCAGAAAATATCTATGATTGAGAGCAATTGATTGAGTCCAAATCTCTTATTTTACCGAGGAACCCAAGACAGAATTAAAATGACTTGGCCCAAAGTCACTGAGCTAATTACAGAACCAGAACTAGTGTTGCTAGGGCTTCAAATACTACTTTAATTTCATATCTATTCAGAGCCATATACAAAATGGACTCTAGTGGGCTAATAGACATCTTAAACTTGTTCAAAATTGAATCCTGATCTTCCCCCCTTAAGCCTGCAATTTTTCCCTTCCAGTTGATTGATTCCTCATTCTCTCATACCCCACATCCAATCCATCAGGAAATATCATTGGCTTTTCCTTTCAAATAAATAACCAACGTGAACTTATCAAATATAAGTCAAATCATGAATCTAATCTCCAGTCCTTTAAATGGCACCAACTCACTCAACAACAAAGTCCTTAGACCCCCGATGACATCTTATTGAGCTGAGATATTCAGGTAAGTGTTTACACTGAGAAACATGAACTCATGTCTCTTTGCCTTGGAGTTGAAGAGGCTCCATGAATTTCCATTCAATTTTATTTTTTAAAGGTTTTATTTATTTCTCCCCCACCCCGTTGTTTTTGTGCTCGCTGTCTGCTCTCTGTGTGTTCTTCTGTGTCTTCTTGTCTTTTCTTAAGGCAGCACTGGGAACCAATCCTGGGACCTTCAATTGTGGAAGAGAGGCGCTCAATCTCTTGTGCCACCTCAGCTCCCTGGTCTGCTGCATCTGTTATTGTCTCTCCTCTGTGTCTCTTTCTGTTGTGTCATCTTGCTGTGCCAGCACTCCTGCATGGGCCAGCTCTGCTTGGGCCAGCTTGCCTTTCACCAGGAGGCCTGGGAATATGAACCCTGGACCTCCTATATGGTAGACGGGAGCCTGTGATGGTTAGGCTAATGTGTTAACTCGGCCAGGTAATTGTGTCCAAGAGTTTGGTTCAGCAAGCACGGGGCTAATTGTAATACAAGAACATTTGTGGGCTTTGGTCACCAGTGAGTTTACTGCGTGGATGGCTGATTACATCTGCATCAATCAGGGAGATTGCCGTCAGCAATGGGTGACGCTTTTATCCAATCAGTTGAAAACCTTAAAAGGGGAAGTGATTTCAACATTCAGAGAGAATTTCCCAGCTCATCTTTGGACAGCCAACTTCTCCCAGAAACATCAAGGACGTTTCATTGGAACCCCTGGTTTGCAGCCTGCCTGTGGAACCTGGACTTGTGCATCCCCATGGTCACGTTAGAGACACTTATCTCATATTATTGACAGATATCTCCTGTTGATTCTGTTTTCCGAGAGAACCCTGACTAATACAGAGCCCAATCGCTTGAGCCATATCCGTTTCCCTCCATTCAATTCTAAAGCTGACTCTCCATGTCTTCTCCATGAGTATATTGTAATCAGTACACCTGATTATATATTACGTAGGCTGTATCCCGACAGGTACGTGACTATGGACATAACATTTTGACAACACTTGACGAGACTGGAATTTCACAAGGTAGAGTCTATCAGAGAAGGAGTCAATCAGAACCTTGTGGGGTTTTCTGTAACAAGTTCATATGGTGAGAGTTTGAGAATTTTGTGGCATAAATCACATTATTAGAAGTAGGGAGAACTTTAGATCAAGGGAGACGAAGTTGTTCTGAAAAATTGAATCATTAATATTTAATATCTTTTTTCAAACCTGCCTTTCCAGGGCTTTGTGGATGATATGAACTTACAGTTTTAATGGGAGAACCTCATTTAGATTTTAGAGTATTTTATCTGTCAAGTGAGCTTCTCTACCACAAGAGAACATTACAGGTATTCCCCAGATGGGGAAAAACAATATCCACAAGCTTTTTAGCAATGGTTGGAACACTGGACTTTCAGCAAGTGAGAGCTTCAATTTAACAAGATTTGTAGGCTTTTAGTAAAACCTATTTAAAGGCTTTGTGACTGGAGCAACTGAACGATCTAACCATTAGAAAATGTTTAAAGAGAACTTGATATAGACGTTCTGAGTACTGTCCTAACTTTACAGTTTTTCCTGGATTTTGACACACAGAAATAAGGCGAAATTCAATCGCCATTGATGCCTCTCCCGAAAATATACCTCACCAATATTTCTGTGATGTTGCATTCATTTGTCCTGGCCACGGTGATCTTCCCATTTTATAGGAACGCTAAAGATCATGAAACTGACTTAGTTGCCATCAAGCCAGGGATGAGCCTCCCTGGTACTGAGGGATTACTACCAAGCACCAACTAGCAATGCAACTGGAAAAAGACCATGACCAAAAGGGGGAAAAGGTAAAGACAAATGAGTTTATATGGCTAAGAGACTTCAAAGTGAGTCTGGAGGTCATTTCAGAGGTTACACTTATGCATGTCTCAGCAGGATCTCATTGACTGCCACAGTAAATATTGCCTCAAATAGCTCCTGAGGGCTCTGGAGACATCCAGACACAACAGGCAGGGCTGACAGCTCAGGAGTTTGGCATCCTGCCAGTGGGCCCTATTTTAGAATTTATGCTCCCCAGTGTGACAGAGTTGGACTTAGTTGTGGTTTCCCTACACATGGATCTTCTGCCTCTTCTATTTGAACCCTTAGTTATCCAGTTATCCAAAGATTAATTGTATAAATTTAATATTAGTTCAAGGAAAAAATAAACCATCTTTATTCTAAGACAACATGTTTGTCTATGTAGAATGCTCTAAAGAATCAATAAAAAGTTTCTAGAACTAGTAAGTTAGTTTAGTAAGATGTAGGCTACAAGACCAATATCCAAAAATATTTTATGTATGAACAAAGAACAATTGTACACTGAAATTGTAAAATGTAGTTTATAATAGCTGAAAAATCATTACATATTTCAGGATAAATTGAATGAAATATGACCAAGATTTATATATTGAAAACAAAATATTGCTCCTCAGAAGACATTATTGTTAAGATACCAATTATAGTCATATCTACCTCTAGATTCAATGCAATTGCAGTCAAAATCTCAGGACTTTTTATGAAATTGATAAACTGATTTAAACATGTATATGCAGATGCAAAGATCCTAGAACAGCCAAAATAATTTGAAAAAGCAGCACAATCTTGGAAGATTCATAATATCTGATTTTAGGACTTATTCTAAAGCTATAGCCATCAAGACAGTATGATAATATGTTAAAGATCTGTAGATCAATGGGACAGAATAGAGAGTTAATAAAGGAGCCAAGATGATTCATTGGGAAAAGGACCCTCTTTACAACAAATGATGCCATAACAATTAGATATCCATATACATAGAAAATGAACTTCAATTACCTCATGCTATATACACAATTAACTTGAAATAGATTATGGACCTAAATGTAAGATCCAAAACAATTTAACTTCTAAAATAAAGCAAAGGAGAAAATCTTTGTGGCCTTGGGCTAGGCAAAGTTATTTAGATAGGACACAAAAAGCATGAACCATAAAAGAAAAAAAATTGATAAATTGGAACTCATCAAATTAAAAACTTCTGCTCCTCAAAAGACACTGTTAAGAAAATAAAAAAAAATCAAGTCATGACTGTGAAAAAATATTTGCAAAACACATGACAAAGTACGTGTACCTAGAATGTAGAAAGGACTCTTATAATTCAATAATAAAACAACCCAATTTAAAAGAGGTGAATGATTAAACAAACTGTGGTGCAGCCATACCATGGAATACTACTCCAATCAAAAAAGGAACTACTATTGACATATCTAACAACCTGAGGGAAAGAAGCTAATTCCAAGAGGTTATATACTGTATGATTCCACTTATGTAGTATTCTTGAATGATAAAATTATAGAAACGGGCAACAGATTAGTAACTGCCAGAAGACAAGGCCAGTGCAGGAGGGAAGAGGGTGTGCTTTAAAGGGGCAGCATGGGGAGCCTAGTGCTGCTGGAAAGGTTCTGTATGTTGACAATATCAATGTCAATATCCTGGTTATGATATTGTACCTTAGTTTATTTCTTACAACTGCATGTGAATCTGCAAATATCTCAAAATAAAATGTTTAATTTTTTTTTTAATGGGCAAATAATTTGAATAGACTTCAAAGATATATGAATGGCGAATGAGCATATGAAAAGATGCTCAGGATCATCCATCCTTAGGGAAATGTAAATTAAAACCATAAAAAGATACTACTATCCACCTACTGGAATAACAAACTATTTAAAATATGAAGTGCTGATAAGGATATGGAACAACTAGCAGTCTCACACAC
>JAQZBX010091468.1:0-12389 GCA_029593785.1 Cabassous unicinctus
AGAAAAAAGAAAAAAAAAAAAACAGATTCAAACAGAAGCGTCAGCAGTCTCACACAGCTTTCCGATGGTACTCAGGAGGAGCCACTTCATAATCGCTGGCACTAAACAGAGTTGCGGAATTCTTTGCCAGATACTTTAGGAAATCATGAAGATAGTTCAGTAATAAAGCAAGGCTCTTCTCATCCAGAGGTGTATAGGCCAACATTGCTCCAATTCATACAAATAATCTCAGTAGATGTCTCCATAAACCTGGGACATGGGTGCATCAGGGTGATCTGCAAGGATTTCAGCATACTGAGGTCTTTCAAATTTGTAGAGTAGCTGAGTGCCCAGCATTACATTGAAGTAGTCTTTTATCCCTGACACAACTTCATTAACAGCATATTCCTTATTATCTGTGTTTCCTTGCAATTTCTTGTAATTTGCATAATCCTCTAGAATGGAATCCACATTCTTCTCGGCAGGAAGATAAAAGAGCTGTTTTTGCCTGGTAATTAAGTCCCAAGCATCAACAAGCCATGGTTTTAGTTCTTCAGGAATTTTTAACTTCAACTCTGTTCATGAATGTTTCCTCGTTTTCAACAGTTGGATCTACTCGGGCCCTTTTCTTCCGAGGAGGCTGAGGTGTCTCACTGGTACTACCACCATCTCCATTTCCAGGTGCTTTCTGTTTGTTCATTTTTGTTTTCACTTCAGCATTTTTCTGCTGCAGACCAGATGTCGTCTTTCCTGGGGCAGCCCCTCTCATCTTCCCCTCTGCATATTGCTCCTGATTGGCTTTTTGAAGTTCTCTCTGTTTCTGCAAATTGGTGTCCACGTATTTGAGTACTCTGCTTTCTGGAACCCATCCATCCCAGTTTTTATTCCACCCACTGTAATGTATAAAGTATTTCACTTGTTTGTCCTTTATGGCAACCTTTACACACTTTGCTTCATAAATCAGAGGCCCATGAAAGCACAGCACTCGCTCACCCTCCTGGAATTTAGGCTTTGGGTCCTGCTTCGGCGCCATTTATAAGTAATTCGCCGCCGCCTCCTTCTCCCACCACCCCCGACTACCGCCCCCTACTCTCTACCCCACCAAACTCAGTGTCAAATGCGCCATCAGGCACTGTCAACTCTACATCCTGGGCCCAATTTGCCAGCGCCCGCAGACATCACAGCACCGCCACCCGCGCAGCTGCTACTTCAGCCCTGGGTCATGCAAGTTTGTTATGTCTCTGGGATATTCAATAGATGTATTGAATACATCTATTGTAAGTAATTTTGAGCATAGAAAGGAGATCATGGCAAGAAATAGAGCTTTTGGAATCTTCATCATTGAGATGGTATTTAAAGCACTGGGTCTGGAATATGTCACCCCCAGAAAGAGTGAACAAGGCCATCTACTAAAAATGTGAGGCAAGGTAGTTAGGTAGGGCTCAAAGAGAGTACTGATAGTTGTACTGATAGAGAGTACTGATAGTTTCTCCCATGGGGATGGGAGAAAAAGTTGACAAGGGACATGTAGAGGGACTCCATAGCTCTAATGAGGTCAAGACCATTGACTTTAATGGCACCTGTACACAGAGCTGTGTAAATTTTCTCCCACTGGGATGAGCAGAACAAAGTGCAGGAGCTAAGCAGGACGCCTCAGTCTTTCAGGTGCCAAGATTTTCCCTAGTCCTTGCATTTGTTTCCTTGATTTCCCATCCCCCAAACTACTGGTTTGGATCCTGCCGTGAATTGACTGAGAACAGGTGAACACTTACATGGCCTGCAGCCTCACTGGCTGCTCATATCTTCCCACCTGAGGGATGCTAGCACAGGCATGAGTCAAGCCTGAGCTCATATGCCCATTTGGACACCTACCAACTGCACCCATTTTCCCAGTCCCCCACCTCTACTCCGTCCTGCTTTTCTCCCTCCCAGTCACCCTCCCATGTTGCCAACGTCCTAATTCACGAATTCATGATTCATGGCCAGGCCTGCCTAAGTTATCACTTTCATTACCTCTCATATAGGCTTTAGCAAGAGTCTCATAATTGGTTTTCCTCTTCTAGTCTTTTCTCTCTCCAATTCCTCTTTCAGTGGCCAGATTAATCTTTGAGAGACAGTGGTCTAATCCAACTTCTCTGCAGCCCAAACACCTCTAATAGTTTCCTATTTATAGAACAGTGATTTTCAAACTCTGAACAGCAGTGCTCTAGGGGCTCACAGAGATGGGGGTGGGTGTGTAGGCTGGAAGGCCCGTCCCCCCATCCTCCTACCAGTTCTGAGTTCACCTATTGTATATATCAGCCTACGGTAGATCATTACAGGATTCTGAGGTTTTACAAAATTCGAATTTATTATTTTCTACAGAATAGAGCAATCAGAAAGCAAGGCTTCAAAATCTAAGCCCAATTACATTTCAGACCATATTTTCCACTGCTTCCCTTTCTGTCTTCCTTTCTTCAAGCTAAAATGAGCTGTCCACTTTATTTCTCCCATGTCTTGATCCCTCTATGCTTTTGCTCATGTTATGCACTTTACTTAAAATTGTCTTCCATCACCAAACAACCAAATCCAAACCATCCTTTAAAGATCAAATAGATCCTTCTCATGAAGCATTCCTTGTTTTCCCTCACATGGAATCCACTCTCCCTCTAGATTTTGAGAGTACTTTATCTGGCTCATGGTGTTTAACTCCTTCCACCTTATGTTGGTATTTATTTGTAACATGTACTCACAAACTTTACCAGCTCAGGGCACAAATAGCTTCCCCTCTCTTTCCTAAATGTTTATGAAACATCTATTATAGGTCAAAGACTATTCTAAGTGCTGGTGGAAAAGCAGGAAACAAAACAGAGTCCCTACTCTTGTGGAACATACATTCAAATTGGGGCAAGAGGCAATAAACTGGTAAATATATACAGGCATACCTCGTTTTATTATGCTTCACTTTATTGCACTTCACCATATTGTGTTCTTTAAAAATTGAAGGTTTATGGCAACCCTCACGAGCAAGTCTATCAGCACCATTTTGCCAACAGCATGTGCTCACTTCTCCATGTCAGAGTCACCTCTTAATTAAGGTATATACTTTTTTTTAGATGTAATTCTATTACACACTTAACAGACTACAGTAAACATCATTTTTATATGTTTAAAATAAAAAAAATTTGTGTGACTTGCTGATTGTGATAGTCATTTTATTTCAGTGGTCTGGAACCGAACCTGCAATATCTCTAAGCTATGCCTGTATCAGTGACTTGTTTTATGGATAAAAGTAAAGGAGTGTGGGAAAAGAGAGTGCTGGAAGGGGGGACTGCTGTAAGGATATGGGGGAGAACTCCACTGATAATGTGATACTTGAGCAGTCTTGACAGACGCAAGTTACTCTTGTCAAAGAGTGTTTCAGGCATTGGGATCAGCAAGTGCAAAGGCCCTGAGGTAAGAGCCTGTTTTAGGAACAGCAAGGAGGCCAGCTTACCTGGAGCTGAGTGGGCTTATTTAGACTGACAAGAATTGAGGTCAGAGAGAGGGAGTTGTAAGAGAGCTCCTGTAGATCAGCATAAGAATTTTGGTTTTACACTTTTACACATAAGTACCCACATGCTTATATTAGCAGAAAGTCTATTATTCCACCTTTGAGACCTCTCTTCTACCCCCAATTATTTGACACCTGAGGACTTATTTTATTCAAAGTCTTTAGTCCTACTTCCAATGGAGTTGGGGCAGTCCATTTCCATGGTTGCTTTGGTTGTTCCCACATGGGATCATCATTAGACACTTGTCCTGAGCTGCCTGATGAAGCCTTCCCCACTGTTGTGGCCATGCCCCAGCTGAAGACCACAGTGGGACCCCAAGCTTCAGCTAAAGGATCACAGGTCTCATATATCGCAACACATACTCAACCACTGTTAGTAAAACTTGACCACCTTGCCTAAGGCCTGGACCTGCAGGGACCTTGCGCCTTGGCCACATCCCACACTGGACTAGATCCTGCCCCACCCCACACTAACCCCTTGACATCAACTCAGCAGAACTTCTGTCCAGTGGATGGGTATGTACACCCCTGTGAGTCGAATACATGTTTAACACAGATGTGCAACGCTATGGACCAAGCTGAGGCTCATCTTAAGGTGACTTCATCCCTGGAGGCAGAGGAGTCTGGCATACTACCTACATTCCACCTCAGCAGGCACCACAGGCTTATTTCTTCTCCATGGCAGAGCCTAGGTGACAGGCGGAATCGGTCTGATTTATCTGAGCAACCTCCACAGTACCCAGTTCAGTAAATGCTGCTCAGAAAGCCTTTGTGGAGTGAAATCTGATATCTTTTTAATCACTAAATCAATCTTCCATTTGCTGTGAGGTGTTTTGAAATGGGCTACCAGTGAGAAAATGATATTCCTATTCTCCTTCAAGCAGCTAGTATGTGTGGACTGGCATACAATGGCATTTTCAAATTTTATTTAAACTGTCTCTGCTGCACCAGATGCTCCTCTACTGCTCCTCAGGGTTGGCAATTGTTAACTGGTCAAGAGACACCTTGAAAGTGGGCGGGGGGCAAGGAGGGGGAGGAAGGAGAACAAAGGAAGGCAGCGCTGCCTTTACAATTTGTGAGGGAAAGGCTGTGCAGAGGGGAGGGGGGGAGGGCAGAGGGCCCTGCAGGGCAGTAGAGCCATCTCCCCCCAAATGGAAAATGGCTCCTTCCAAGAAAAGGAAGACAAAGAGCCTGAGACTTAGGGAAAAGCCATTAACATCTCTGGGGGTTTTGGAGATGTCTTTTCATGCCCTGAATTCAATTGGCTGGGAAGGTTAGTCAGCTGCTCCATTTCCACCTCCTCTAGAGTCAGGGCAAACTGGCCTCCAAGTAACAAACGGAGGCTCACAGAGGAGAAATACTCACTTCCACATCCCACTTGGAACTGAGATCATTTCCTTTGAGAGCACTGAAAACCTGGATTTATCTCCTGTGTGATTTTCCCTTTAAGCTGTCCTCTGGCTCCCCATTAATTAGCAAGTCTCTTATTTAAACTCGACTCCCTCTTCATCCTCCTGCTTGTGATCCTGCAGTGAGGTCATATTGCTGAATTGGGTGCCTCCTGCTTATTTCCATGACAACCAGCTATAATCACTCATGGAAAAGTTTGTAGCTTCACTACAGGCTCCTGGGAGAGTGAAGCAGGGTGATGAGAGAGACAAGCTCTTATTCAAATACAAATATACTCAACAATAGCTCCACAAATTACTCTGTGAAGTAAATTGATTGTGCACAACTGCCTCTTTAGTTAGTTCTGACACACTTGCCTCCCCCACTGTCTCTCCCCATATTTCCAGAAGTCATTTAAAGGGGTATTTTCTGTTCATCTTTTTTTATAGTAACTCTCTTAGGTGTCTGCTTCTGGTAAAGAAATCAGGATTATGATATGCTAATCTTTTTGACATTCTACTTAATTTAAAATTAATCTCCTTTCTCAGTTGTTTCATATCTTTTCACTTTCCTCCTTCAAGCAAAACACACCCACCAGACACACCCACACTCATACACAGACACAGCTCAAAGATGGCCCAAATAGGCTGTAATTGAGCCCTGTCTTTGACCACATTGAATATTTGGCTCCTAGTGCAGCAGGAAGTGGAGACGTCACCAAGGTCCATAAATGTGATTCCATTATAAATTCCAAAGTTAGAGCTGGCCTGGAATCTGAGGATGATTCTTTGTCATCTGACACTATTGCAGGAAAGTCTCCCTTTTGCCCTTTTATGAAGTGTTGATAGTGAAGACAAAGACCCCGTGGCATGTGTAATGGACTTTGTAACTCGGATGAATGACGCCCACTAGACTCATCTTTCTTTCAGCAATCAAGCCTTTGATTCATGCCAATTAAAGTGAGGCTGTCTGAGACATGGATGCCTGCTAGGATAAACAAACCAACACTGCCCAGTCATTCCATCATCACATCCAAATTGCCTCCCTCGGCTGAATCATTGTGCGAGAAGTGGGTCTTTGAATTGGCACTTAGATTACAGTTTCCGGGTCATCACCTCCAATGCGTCCCTGGCAAGCCCAGTTCCCTGGTGGTAATGCTCTGCCACCCCATATCCTCCACCCTCTTTGTCATCCTCAGCTTTCTTCAACCCACTCCTCTCTACAGTATTTCTGAATATCTGTATATATGAATGACCAGAAGACAGTAGGGGTAGGATGATTGCCAAGTCTGAGTGAGAAATGTAGCATCCATCCAGGCAGGAAAGCATCAGTATATGGTTCAGGTCACCTCTGCCCACTTGACACATTAAGGATTCATAATCAGACTTTAAAGATGAGAGTTTCCAAATGCAGTAATAGTAGCCTCTACGTAGTTGTACTAGAAGTGCTTGCTAGTTCCTGAAGTCATGTGATATGCTACCTTTGTAGATGTTTGTCTAGAGCCAACTTATCCATGATGCTTTTAGGAGCCCAGAAAAATGTTTTGTTTAAAGTCAGAAATAAAAAGTGAATATAATCCATCTTGGTTTATATTACATCTTTCAACTAATATAGTCATAAAATGTCATTTTTAATACTTTTTATGGAAGAAGGAACCCACAAAGGCAAAAGTGGCTAGGAACTACAAAAGTCACAATGCAGCCCTGAGTCTTTCACTTCTAGTTATAAGTCCCTTTGAAGAGCAAATACACACACCAGTGATGGCCTAAGACAGTAATGACACAGCATGTAACAGACGTGTGTAGAATCTGTGGTCAGGGTTGAGTGAGAAGCTATTTGTCTTTTTAGTCTGTTTGTATGTAAGAGAGAGAGAAAGAGATAGAGAGAGGGAGAGAGGGAGAGAGAGAGAGGAAGGGAGGGGGGAAGATTTGCTGGTCTTGTACAAATCACATTCCATATCCCTACCTTTGGTCAAGTAGTTTTCTTCTCAAATCTTTCTGAGATTTTAAGAATTGTCCTTTTTTCTTGAGCTACTCAGGAGACTAGCTTGGTCATTTCTCATTATGAAACAGTTCACAAACCCAGCTCCTTGAAAAGGCTGGAAGGTTACTTTTTGAAGGCTGGCTACTTTAGCTAAGAGCATTAATCATGCTGATTCTGCTGTCAACTGAGGTTACGCCATCTGATCTTCCATTTCCCTTGTCACAATCATTTACTCTCTACCCCTTGACATGACACATACATTCTTTTTATTATATTATATATTAATACAGCAGAACACACCAAAAACTTCATTATCCAGTAAAATATAATATAAAGCATCTAGTTACTCAAGTGCCCAAAGGCCCTACTTTAAGGTACTTTTCCTGCAGGGCAATGAAGAGGCATGAAGTCCCCAAAGGCATAATGAGGCTGCCAGAACTTAAAAGCATTAAGTTTTTGCTGTTGTTATTCTTTGGTTTTTTGTTTGTTTTGCAGGAGGAAGATTCTGGGAGATTGGGTCCATTCAGTAAGTGGAAGAGAGGAAACCAACCTGCACTGAATACTTCCATGCACCAGGAACTATGCTGGATTCTTTAACACATGATCTTATTTGAGCCTCACAACAGATCTGTGATCTGTATTTTACAGGTAAGAAAACCATCTTTCAGACAGTTAAGTGACTTGCCTTAAGTTACACAGTTAGTAATTGGTGGAAATAGAATTTAAATACAGGTTTTTGTGCTATCAGGGCCCATGCTCCTCCCTGTGCACCACAGGCCAGCAAACTTTGTAAAGGGCCCCCTAGCAACTACTCAGCACTGCTGTTGTTGGATGAAAGCAGCCATAGACAATGTGTAAACGAAAGGGCTTGGATGAGGGGGCGGATGTGGCTCAAATGGTTGGGCGTCCGTTTCCCATATGGAGGGACCTGGGTTCGATCCCTGAGACCTCCCGGTAAAATAAAGAAAAATATAGAAGATGCAAGCGGGTGAGCTGTCTGGCCCCATGAGCGGGTGAGCCCCAGGTCTCGCCGAACCACGCAGCAAGATGATGATGTAGCAGGAGAGAGACGCAGGGGAGAGCCAAGATGAGACACATCGAAAAACCAGGAACTGAGGTGGTGCAGGTGGCAGAATGCCTCTCTCCCACATCGGAGGTTCCCAGAATTGAATCCCGGTGAAGACAGGAGGAGAAGGATGAGAGGAGAGGGCAAGAAACAGACACAGAGAATTGCCAAATGAATGGACACAAAACAGCAAAAACGGGGTGGGGGTGGGGTTAAAATGGATATAAAAAAAAGTAAATAAATCTTTTTTTTTAAAAAAAGAGCATGGATGTGTTCTTGTAAAACTTAATTTACAAAATAGTAACTGTTGGAGTTAGCCCGTAGTTTGCTGATCCCTGTTTCATACTATAGGTCCTAAACCTTGGCTGCCGTTGGAGTCACTAGGAAGCTTCATAAAATCGTGATTCCCTGGTCCTCTCATTCCATATCAATTAAATTAGAATAATTTTTTAAAGATCCCCAGGTGATTTCTCCTATAAGCAGCCAAGATTGAGATCCCCTGCTCTACTGCTTGTTCAGGAATAAAGGCAGCTGAGTTACAGACAAGAAAAAAAGCACAGTGAAATTACATATAATCCTCTTTCCATCTATGCAAACCCCATTATTCCTTCAGGAGCCAACCACAATCCTACTCCTTCAATTACGCCTTAACCATTTTGATCAGAAAATCTGGGCTTTCCCTTATCTTAATTCCTACACAATCCTGTGCTGAATTAGCCCTATTGCAACATATTTTGTATCATTGTTTCAGTGGTTATTCACATCTGCTATTACTTAAATTTCCATATGGGTAAAACGTGTCCTCTCTAACAGCCTGTCAACTCCAGATTTATGGCTCCTCACAACATCTGTAGCCCAGTACAAGCTACACAGTAGGTGCTGGTAGATGCAAGGTGGTTTCTTGAATGGGACAGAAACAAAAATGCCAGTGCTTTGAAAATGAATTTGAAAATAATTTAATAGAATTCAGTAATTTTCGTAATCTGACCCCAATCTGTTCTTTCTTCAGTCTCCCCTAGCTTAGTTAATATTAATTCTACCATTACAGGACTTAGAATTGATCCTGGCTCTAAGGATCTTTTCTTTCATATTCACAATCAATCAGTCAGCATAACCTGGTAACTCTCCTTCAATATATACACAAAATCTGATCCTTGTTTACTGCCTGCATTGCTGCTATCCTGGTCCACATCACCTTCTCTCACTGGATTATTGCTAAATTGGTCTCTTGCTTCTGCCCTTGCTTCCCCGACCTGCCTATTCTCAACACAGCATCCAGAGTGATTCTCTTTAAACACAAGTTTAACTCTGCTCAAAACACTCCAATGACTTTTCATGTCACGCAAAGTAAAAACCCAAGTCCCAACAAGGCTCCCTGTTACCTCTCTAACCTCATCTCCTAATACTTTTCTCATGCCTCACTCAATTTCAGCTCCTCTGCCTCCTTGCCAAGCATGTTCCCACCTCAGTGCCTTTTGCACATGCCTGACCAATCATCTCTTTGATATCTGTATGATAACCCCCTTCCTCTCCCTCACCTACTTCTTCAAGTCTGCTCTAAAGTCATTCCGTGAAGCCTTCTTGACAATTCTATCATTAAATTCCTATTTTCCTCTATATACTCTGTGCCCCTCTCTTGCTTTGTATCTCTCCATAACACTCCTTACCTTCTGACTTTTTATATAATTTACTCATTTCCTTTGCTCATTGTCTACCTCCCCTAACTAGAATGCAAACTCCATGAAGGCAGGATCCTTGCCTGCTTTATTTGCCTGTACCATTAGTGTGCATAAGAGTGACTGGCACATATTAGGTGCTTAACAGTATTTGCCATTGAGTGAAGGTCAGGCCATCAGCCTGATAGGCAGTTTCCTGGTGTAATGGCTATCTGAGGTCGTGGTCCATCTGGCACCCATTTGCCTCTCTTGTGCTGGTAATAGAAGTTTTCTATTCTATAAGATACTTATACCATGGTCCATGTTATCTGAGTGGAATAATTTCCTCCCCCAACCCAGCTCCAAGCATAGGATCATGATTCTGGCCTTGTGTGCTCCATCTCTTTGTCTTTAGGGTTGAGCATGTTCAACCCAGGCCAATCCAAATATTGCCTGGGTCCTTTCTGCTGAGAGATTGAGGAAGATTCTCTTTCAGTACGGTTGCTAAATTGGTAGACTAAGGGTCTGAGGGCAATTCCTTACCATGTAGTAAAAAACTGTTCAAAAGATGGAAAGAGAAAGGAACCCTGAAATTTTTGTTTGAAACCTGGACTCATGTATTCCTAAAACTAAATCTACCATGGTAGCTATGTGACTACCTAAATTTCTGTTATTATTTAAGCTTGGGTTTTGTCGTTTGAAACTGAAAGAGTCCTGAAAAAAATTAAGTTTGTATGAAAAGCCTCAATACTATTGCTACTGAAAGGGAATGCATTATTGATCAGTTCAGGAAATGTTTGGGACCTGAGGTCTGGCCATTATAATTTCTAAGTTGTACTGGTGGTGACATGAGTGGTCCAGTCACAATGAGCTCTTGAACCCTCATCTTCTCTGGCTAAATGAGATGATCTTCCTCAAAATGACCAAGCAAAATCTTTTGCACTTACTTAACTCTGTTACACCTTCAGACTTTTTTTTCTTTTAACTTTTCAAAGATTGATTATTTTGAAAAAAACAAACAAAAAAAACTGAGACCATACAATAAATACTAATTACTTATGTAATTTATGAACTGATGATATGGAGGCTTCTTTTTATTGTTTGGTAGGGAACAGTGACTCCAATTTCTTATAATTTAACTCAGTGAACTTATTTAGCATTCTTAATCTTTATTGAGCTTTAAATAGTCAATTAATGCATGGTGTAAGGTAAACTCTGGAGTTCTAAATGAGGAAAGACATAAAGGGTCTCCTTATGCTAGGTTAATTGCAAAACAAATGGCAGAAAGGGGTTTCTTCCTTTAATGCAGTCACTCAGCTTAGTATTCCCCTTGTAAAATGGCTGCTATATAATTCACATTCAGTAAATTTTGACTGAGTGAATGAAAGCATAATTGAATGATTAAGAAAGTAATTTCTTCTTAGCACTTTATTGGGCCATGGATTTGATGAAAGCTCTTCCCAGAAAAATACACACTTATGCACATAAAACATACACACAACTTTGCATAAAATGTCTGGTCCTTGAAGTTCTCATAGACTTTCAAGGCGCCCAGGAATCCTAGGTTAAGAAATGCTTTGAATAATCCCACTACAACATATGGATTAAACATGGATTATTGAGAAAGGTTATTGGATTGGCAGTTAAGTAGAAAGGCTAAGTGGCTTTGGAGTCAGAAGTGGATTGCTTAGCTCCTCCTATCTCCCATACCTGTAAGACCTCGGGTCACTTAGTTAACCTCTTTGAGCCTGCCTTGGTTTCCAAATGTAAGATTAAAATAATAATACAATCTTCCTCATATATTTGTTGTGATGGCTAAATTAAATACTGCACATAGAGCATTTAGCACAGGGCCTGCTAAATAATAAGCATTCAATAAATGTTAGCTGCTGCTGTTGTTAAAGCCATTTACTAAAGGATACGTGAAACAGAGTGAACTCACTGTCTAACACAGCTTAGATAGGAATGCTGTCAACCAAAACAGAGATAACTATGCAATCTTTCATAGCTTCTTTGGGTCTATTATTTTGTGATATGGACTTATATTTTCTATACATTATAAAAAATGAATTCTTATTGCCCATAGGGTAAAGAAATAAATCCTTCAATCCAGTTACCAAGACCTTTATATAAGTAGGAAAACTTAGATCTTCCAAGGATTAAAAGTTAAAAACCACACTGGTTAAAAGTTAACTCAATAGACTTATGGCAGATGCAGCCAGAGTTTCCATCCATGCAAATAATAAACTTTTTCTTTAATTACTATAAAAAATATTCATGAATTGATAAGAAAAATGGTTATATTAATTGTTCAGACCACAGGGACTTTTTCATTTACTTGGAGAATTTCCCTAATGAAATAAGATATAAGATCATTTAACACTATTTAAAGTGTTTAAAAATGTATAGTACCAGTAACAGCAAAGACATTGAATCAGAAATTTAAAAATCTCCCATAAAAGAAAAGTCCAGATGGCTTTACTGGTGAAATTTACCAAAAATTCCAAGAATTAAACCAATCCTGCTCAAGGATGTTACAAGAAAGGAAAAGAAAGACAGAAATACACATGACATATAAAAACCAAAGGAAAAAATGGCTGAAATAAATACTTCCTTTCCAGTAACAACACTGAATGTTAATGGATTAAACTCTCCAATCAAAAGACACTGGTTTGCAGAATGGATAAAAAAGTATGATCCAACTATATGTTGTTTAGAGAGGCTCACCTTAGTCCCAAAGACACAAATCAGTTGAAAGTGAATGGATGGAGAACGTTATTCCATG
>JAQZBX010091470.1:0-12376 GCA_029593785.1 Cabassous unicinctus
TCCCCCAAATCCTAACACTCTGGCCACTACCCACCCTGATAAACTCCACACGTGGTCAGAGACCACAGGGCCCCACCTCAGGCCTACCCTAAAAAGAAGCACGGGCTTGCATGAGGGTGACCCACAGTCCTGGTTTGCCCAGGACTGTGCAGTCTGGGCACGGAAAGCCCTGCATCCCAGGAAACCCCTCCACCCCGGGCAAACCAGGATGGCTAGTCACCCTGTACCACGTCTTAGGTGACGTGACAACTTCCTGGAGTAACATCTCCCTGTGGCCTCAACTTGTCTTACCAAAAAAATATTCTCACTATAGCAGGCAGGAGCCAGGAAACCACCTGTTTTACTCCAATAACAGCACCCTGGCAAAAATAGGGCCAGGTGACGGAGGCCAAATGTGACCCCACAGGCCGCAGAGGAACTCACTGCCTGCGCTTTCTTCCTGTCCCAGGGGATCCTGGGAAGGAAGGAAGGAAGGAAGGGCTTAGTCACGCCCTGGGAGGGGCACCCTCAGCAGAGCAAGAGCAAAGCCTCCTTCTTCAGGAAAAGAGATGTTTCCCAGGCTTCATTCTCTTTTTTCAAAGCCAGAATGAAAAATACCTCTGGGGAGAGAAGCCAGAAGCCAAAACAAACTCTCTGTGTTCGGAAGGGCAGCTTCCCCCATCCACAAGCCCCTGAGGCTTCATAGGGCAAACCACCTCTTTCAAGCCTCGGGCCAGGGCCCCCCAGGAAACTCACCTGGGCCCCAGGACAGACTCCGCTCCCCCGGGATGCAGAAGCAGCCTCCCATGTGTGCACCATCCTCCCGGGGCTGAGGCCCCCAGGAACGCGAGCCAGAAGAGCGCTGGGAGGGGACAGCCTCCTCCCGCCTCCTCCCTACACACGAGGGACCAAGGCCCCTCTCAAGGCACAATGCAGCCTTTGATATCTGGGCTGAGCCAGAGGCCCAGGGAGGATGGGAGGGGCAGCCCCAAGTCCTTGCACCATCAGGCTTCTGGCTGGGGAGCAGTGCTCCTCCCTGCCTTTCTGCTGAGCGCTTTGGGCCTATCAGGCTGCGCACATTCCTCGCATTCTAGGATTGAGATACACAGTTTGGTTCTTGTGGGGGCGGCCGGGATGGGGGAGGAGGGCAGAGGGCATCCCAGGAATCAAGGCTGCTGTTCTTGCCGCCGCCTGCAGAGTGATCCCCACCCAGCCTCTCCCAGCCAAGGCCCCCCGAGGGTATCTGGATGCAGCTGGAACTGTGGGCGCAGCATCTCCTCTCAAGCCCAGCAGCATCAGTGAATCAGCTGCCAACCCCCAGCCACAGGCCTCCAAAGTCTTGGTCAGAAGGAACCTGGGAATTTCAGGTGTAGCCCAGGCATTTTACAGGAGAGAGGCTGGATGGCCAAATAGGGTAAGGCAACAGGTATGCCCAAAAAACTGGTCACACCAGACTAAGCTCTTTCCTGACTTGGGTAGGCAGTGAAGCAGGGGTATGCAGTCGACACAGTGTAGCTGAATTTCAGAAAATCTCCATGAGATCATGAGATGGAGAAAATGTGGCTGGATGCCAACGAGGTTGGACAGAGGCATGACTGATTTAGAAACCAAGCTCAAGGATCCCAGTTAATTACTTAATGTTTCCTTAGATGGCTGAAGCAAAGGTCCACGGGAGAGTGAGGGCATGAGGGCAGAGAAGGCAGGCTGGTGACAGGCTTGAGCTACAGGCTGCTTGGAGACTGAACTTGCAGTCAATCTCACCAGCGTTTTAAGGAGGGCAGGGGCCTGATCAGGTTTGTATTCTGCAGGACCACGTGGGTGACAGCGTGGCAATGCCCAGGGGTCATTCTCACCGGAGTGGTCACCTTGTGACCTTGCAGTCACAAGGGTCCACTGCACACACCAAGTGACAGGGTTTTGAACCATGTCTCTGAATCTGGCTGCAGTTTGAGTGCTAGCTGCTCTTGTTATCGTAACCGAATGTTTACTATGGGTCAGGCACACATTATTTATTATTTATTTATTTAAACAATTATTTAATAATTATTATTACTATTTATTTAAACTTTGAAACCGCCCTATGAAGGCATTATTATTTCCATTTTGTAAATGAGGAAACTGATGAAGAGGATCATATAACTTGTCCAAGGCTGCACTGTTTACAAATGTCAGATTCAGGACTTGAGCCAGGTCTAGTTGATTCTACAGCCCAGGAGCATCACCTTTCTCATGGACAGGCTCATTCCATGACTACTAGGACATCCAATATGGAAGGATTAGATGATCTAATACCAAAACCCTTGGAGCTGGGTGACCACGTGTGCAAGGAGAGAAGTGCTGACTGATTTGGGAGGAGAGGGGAGGAATTGAGAAGTCTTTCCGGGCATATTGTCACCATGGAGGATGTTTTCTCTGTGCACACCTATTCAAAGTATCCACTTCCCATAATGTGTCCTATGCCCTTTCTCTTTCCCAAGCATGGTGTTTTGCTTATGAATTAGCATGTGTTGGGGGGACCCAAGATGAATGGGCAAGGGTTTCGTAGAAAGCAGCCACTCAGAACTTTAGGAGGTTCATGAGGACAGATGCTAGACTTCTCATTTCTCCTTGACTTGCCTGAACACACTCTCAGTATAGGTGCAGCAACAATCAGGAATTGTAAATGACCCAAGACCAAACATTAGAACCTCAGGCATCTGTCATAGATGACACCTCGAGGCAGTTGGTTGAGACATAGGTTTCTTAGCAAATCTGAAATGAATATTCCATAGTGGATAAAGTTCTGGATACAGCTTCTCTTGAGATGTAAGAAACTGGTGCTCTTCAGTTTGTGGATAGCTCAAATGAATATATGCAGAGTGAAGAGCTTTCCAGGCAGAGAGAGAGCAGGAGGTGCAAAGGTCCTGAGGCTGAAAATTGCTCAGTGTGTTAAAGGAAGAGCAGAAATGACTGGAGCCTAATGAGCCAGGGGAGAGTATAGAGATGAGATGAAAGAAAGCAGCAGGAGATTGTGTAGGACCTTGAAGGCTAATATAAAGACCTCAGCTTTTACTTTGAGTAAGATAGTAAATAATTGGAAAAAAAAAAAAAAATAGAGGAGGGACATAATTGAGTTATGGTTTTAAAGGGTCATTCTGGCTTCTCAGTGGAAAAGAGGCTGTTGTTGGACTTCCAGGTGTGAGGCAATTGTGATATCCAGAAGAGAGACAATGATGACTTGAATCAGTAGAATTGGTGAGAAGGCCTTAAGTCCTGGACATATTTTGAAAGAATAGTAATGAGGATGTATTGATGGATTGAAAGTATGAGAGAAAAAAGTCAAATCAAGGATGGTTCTAAAATTTTTGCTTGAAAAGCTGGATAATGAATTTGATATTTATTGAAAAGAACACTGAGAGAGGAGAAGCTTTGTGGGTTAAAATCAGGAGTTGGGTTTTGTACATGCAAAGTTTGAGTCCTTTAATACATCCAAGCAGAGGAAGTTAGAGGAACCTGGAGTTCAGGAGAACTTACAAACTGGAGATAAATATTTAGGAGTTGTCAGCATGAGCAAGGTATTGAAAGTCATGAGATTGTATGAGATATCCTCGGGAGTGAGTGGTGGAAGAGAATAAAGAGGATGTATCAGGACCATACCATGTGAGCACACTAAGTTTTCATAGGAAGAGGAGAAGAGGAGAAACCAGCAAAAGAGACTGAGGAGTGGCCAGTGAGAGGATAGAATGAAGAGCATGTGGTGGCCCAGAATTCAGGAGAAGGAAGTGTTTTAAGAACAGGAGGTAATCAACTGTGTCAGATACTGTTTTTTTGTTTGTTTGTTTTCTTTAAGATTTACTTATTTATTTCTCCCACCCCACCCCACCCCCCACCGCCTCATTGTTTTGCGTTCGCTCTCTGCTCTGTGTGTTCTTCTGTGTTCTTCTGTGTCTGCTTGTCTTCTCTTTAGGCGGCACTAGGAACGGATTCTGGGACCTTCCAGAGTGGGAGAGAGGTGCTCAATCTCTTGTGCCACCTCAGCTCCCTGGTCTGATGTGTCTCCTATTGTCTCTCCTCTGTGCCTCTTTTTGTTGCGTCATCTTGCTGCACCAGCTCTCCGCGTAGGCCAGCACTCCTGCATGGGCCAGCACTCCTGCACGGGCCAGCATTCCGCATTGGCCAGCTCTCCACTGGGGCCAGCTCACCGTGTGGGCCAGCTTGCCTTTCACCAGGAGGCCCCGAGAATTGAACCCTGGACCTCCTATATGGTAGATGGGAGCCTAATTGTTTGAGCCACATCTGTTTCCCCAGATACTGTTAATAAGTAAGATGTGTACTGAAGTGGACATCTGGATGGAGCAGTGGGATAAAAGTTTGACTAGAGAAGGTTCAAGAAAATGTGGTAAAAGAAAAAGTGGAAATCCAACCTATATCTCAACCCATCATCATCATCATATCAGTATTTGTTGTTCTCTTGATATTTGGTTGTTCCTCTGGGGTTGCAAACTCGTAAGTCTACAAAAGCTGGACAGGTAATATTAATGAGTGAAGCTGGCTAGATTGTAAGGGCATCTGGCCCCAGCTTCACAGGTGGGCAGTATCAGAGATGTGTAACTGCAGTGCATGGGAGGCCACCACCCAGTCCAAGGAGGAGCCCCTGCAAGACTCCAGGCAATGAGGAACACAGAACATGACCAAACCTTCTGATTTGTCGTGGAAACCAAAAATCCAGATTTCTAGGTGATGTTTCCCAACTTTTAAATGTTCAAAAACTAATTCAAAAAATTTTTCAAAAAAAGATTCTAAGAAATACATTTTTAAAAAATCTACTGCAGAGGGTAAAGAACAAAACAGGAATTAGGAAGAGAACAAAGCACAGTGAAAGAAAATAAAAACAAGCAGGCAAAATTTTGAGAAAAAAAAAAATTTTTCAAAGCATGGAGTAGCCAATACTTCAGGGCAAACAAATAGAAAACAAACATACCAACAGACCAAATCCAGGCCAAGGACCACCAATTTGCAGTCTCAGATATAAAACTGAATTTTTTCTTGAAAAATTTTACAATCTAGTTGGGGTCATAAGATACACACTTGAGTACTATAATTCTAAGGAAAATTGAGAGATAAGAACAATGTCATTTATTCAATCACACTATTCAGTGAACAATTATCTACTGAGCACCTACTATATCTAGGCAGTTATCTAAGCTGTGAGGATACAGCACTGAAGAAAACATTCAAAAATATCTCCTTCGTGTAGCTTATATTCCAGTGAGAGGAGAAAATAAGAAACATAATAAATAAGTAAATTATATAATATGTTAGTGCAAAGTGTTATGGAGTAAAAAGAAGAAGAAGAATGGGACTGCCAGGAAAGAGGGGCTACAATTTTTAAAAGACTGGAGAGAAAGAAGTCATCACTGAGAAGGTAACAACTGAACAAAGACTGAAAGGACATGAGGGAGAAATCCAGAGGTATCCAAAAGAAGAGCTTGCTGATAAAAGGTGAGAGCCAGTGCAAAGGCCCTGGGGGCAGGAGTGTGCATGGCATGCTAGAGGAAGACTGGGGAGAGTGTTACTTGGGCAGAGTGAGCCAGGAATAGTGAATCAGGCAGGGATGGCCAGGAAGCAGACGGCACCCTCCAAGGAGGAACTGAAGAGGGTTTAATGAAGGGACTATTTACAAAAATGTGGGCAGGGTTAAGATGACTGGCAAGGAGGGGTAATAACCCATTTTTACCCCTAGGCCTGAAGGGGCAAAGGCAGGGAGTAGCTATTGGAACCCACTAAGAATCAGCTGTAGGCAAGGGCTGATGGACAGAAGCTGTGTCTTTGATAGAGGAACACAGCCAAGATCTAGCTAAGGCCATGAATGGAAAGGGGTAGAGGAATAAATACTCCGTCCTCTCACTTCCCATCTTCCCATTCCTACCAGTGCCTCCCATTGATTGAATACAACTGGAAGCCAAAACCTAGGGAAGACTTTTTGGAGATGTCAGTAGAGGCCAGCTTTCTAGGGCACAGAGCAGGGTAGAGAAGGGGGGACAGTGAATTTCAAAGGATAAATGAAGATTATCCATTAAGGGAAAGTAGTAGGAGATGAAGTCAGAGAGGTAATGAGGGCCTGAGAATGTAGAGCCGCTAGGCCATTTTAAAGTCATTGGCTTCAGTCTTAGAGAAATGGCAGCCATTGGAGGGTGTTCAGAAGGGTGATATGATATGACATATTTTGACAAGTAAAGTGCTATCTCAGTAATACAAGCAAAAGAATACTGTAGCTTGGCTCAGGACGTAGCAGTGAGGTGGTGAGGAGTGAATAGAGTCTGACTGTATTCTGAAGTCAACAGAATTGCCTGATGGATGAGAAGTGGAGTGTGAGAGAAAAAGACAAACAACGGATAGTCCCACATTTTGTGGCTGAGCACCTGAAAGGATGGGGTTTCCAAGACCCGAGATGGGGGTTGGGCCCTGCAAAGGGAGCAGGCTTGGCTGAATGGCTGGTACGTAGACATATTGAGTTTGAGAAGTCAATTCAATACCTAACTGAAGATGTTGAACAGGCAGAATTATACACAAACCTGGAGTTCAGGGGAATGGTTTCTACTGGAAATATAAACTTGAGATCATCAGTAAATAGAAGTATATTAAAGATATGAGGAGGAAATAAGCACTTTCCAATGAGAAAAAGAAATCTTCCTGGAGGCTTGTGATTGAGCCTTGAAAGATGAAACTTTGATGAGCTAAAATATGTTCTAAGAGAATCCCAGATTCACGAAAAGCCATTAGCCAAAATTCTAAGATTTGTCTTGCAGGCAAGTTTAGGGATCAGTTTTTCATTGTTCAGTTTGAATTAGCTGTATGACTAATGTCGGGGGGAGTCAGTGGCAGAAATGGGACAAGAACATAAGCCTCTTGACTTCCAGTTCACACACATGTTGCTGTGGACATACATGCTGAGCTCTTATTACATGACCATATGAGGAGTCTACATGGAATCCTCACACATCTATTTATGGATGAGAAAACTAGTAAGAGTGCAAGTGATTTGCCCCAGCTCACAGCTGACAGGTTACAGCAGAGTGGGGATTTGAACCTGTGCAAGGTGACCCCATGGCCTTTGTCCTTACTACTCTCCTTTACTGCCTGACGCTCTGTCAGAGGACTGAACCAGGTGTCTATGGTAGTGCAACCTGGAAGCCATCAGAAAGTGCAGACTAACAAGCCATGGGTGCTGGTTTTCTCCAGACTTTCCTCTGTAAGAGAAGTGAAGTGTGCCCATGCCTAAGGTCGGCTGAGTAGCTGGTGCAGAAGCAGCTCCAGGAGAGGAGGGGGCCGTGAACTGGGCAGAGGCCACCAAGCTGCTGGCTCTGACCTCCCCTGAGAAAGCTGGCTGCATGGTCCAAAACATCAGTCCCACAACAACCCAAGCCTTATCCTGGGAGGTTAGCATTGAGAGTGTCCTTAAACAATAACAGGTCTATTCCTCTTCTCCTTGTTCTTCTCCAAGCCCATTTTAAGGATGAAGAAACTGAAGATCACAGAGGCCAAGGCACTTGTTCTACATTTTCTTGGAGTGTTTGTGGCAAAACCTATATTAGAACCCAAATCTCAGAATTCTCAGTCCAGGTTTCCACAAAACTGATCAACACATGTTTTAAAAGTGTGTTCCCTAGTGAGCAGTCTGAGATGGGGTCCTGTGAGTGTGTGTGTGTGTGTAGAAATAAGATTACACCAAACTGCTGAGGGTGATTGGTTTATTCATTCCACAAGTGTGCGTTGAGTCCTCTAGGTGCTGGTCTGTGTTCAGGGAGGGGGATCCAGCAGGGAACAAAGCAGGCAAACATCCCTGCCTTCTTGTAGGGGGCAGTGAAGGGATGGTGGTGGGGGGGCCTGAAACTATCCCTTATTATTTTATAAATGTCTGTGCTATAGTGTTTCAACTAGAATGTTTCATGGTGGTGTCGTTACAAAGACAAAAATATATAAACAAATAGGAATTGGACCAAATAAGAAGAAGGTGGAGGAAGAAGAGGAGCAGAAGTGCATACGTAAATGGGTGTCAGGGGTGCTCGTAGAAGGGAGGCCTGGGTTGCCTCCTGGGTTGATACAGAGTAGACTTGACTTGAGGGGTGGTCCCATGCACCAAGCACCACAGAATGCCAGTACCAGTTCCCCAGTGCCAAAGCCAGTGTCACAGGTATCGGAAGGAAGAAGCAGCAAAATCAGGAAACATTTTCTGCAACGGGCATATTCCAGTAACTGAAGATTCCAGAACTCTCCACAGTTTCTTGGTGCCCCACAGAGAGCACTGCCTGTAGCTGTTACAGCCCCGAGTAGAGGCAACTTTTAAATACCAGGATCGCCTTCTCCAACTGATGCCATCATTCTCAGAGCTGACAAGTGTGTCAGGAAGACAATAGGGTGGGAGAATCCAGGGGGCTGGTAAGAAAGTCACTGAAATGAGTGACCGCAGAGACAGGTTGGGAGAGAAGGCCAAGTGGGGTGGAAAGTGCTAGAACAGGGACAGATCATAACACCAGGTCAACATAAGAATGTCAACAAGACAGCAGATGGCGGGAGGAGTCCGGAAGCAGGAGAACAGCAAAGTGGAGGGTGCAGAGGGAGATTTCAGAGATCAAGTGTATCTCTGTGTGTGTGTGTGTGTATATATAATACATAAATAAGATGATGTATTATATAATTTCCTATTATTTAGGAATAAATAAGATCATCTCTCTCACCCATACACACACACACACACACACACACACACAAATTTGCTCACTTTTACTCTTGGCACTCGAATTACCTCACACTGTGAAGGGGGCAACTCTGACTTCACCTGTTTCATTTGTGTTGGCGCTGGGTATTTGAAGTCAGAGATGTGTGCTCTTTGTGGAGAAGAGAATCTTAGTATGGGCAGCCCAGGCAGTTTGTGAGAGTGAAGCTAGCCCAGAAAGCTTTCCTTCTTCCCTTTGAGAAAGGCAGAAAAATCACGTCTCAATGGTTTTACCAAGTGGTTTTCCAATGTCAAGGAATATTTTCCTATTTCCTGGTGGGAGTTGTTTATTTTCCTTCCTGGAATCTTAAACAAAGTTCAAAACAAACTTCTAAACAAAGGGATTGTCTGCTCCCTGGTTCTCAACCCCATTCTCTTGAGAGGAATTGGCCAGATTCTCCTCTCCTGATGACTTCCACAAATGGCCAACGGAGAATCCCACCCCAGGCTTCCTCTCACATGTCCCCCGGGCCACCGATTGTTGTGGACACCCCCATGTGAAGGGCATGAACTGTGGAGAAGGCCAGCCGGCCAGCATGAGTAGAATAGAGCTGATGAGCTGGTCACACAGGGCGGGGAGAGGTGAATAATGATAAAAATTAGCATACGTTGAGGACTTCACATGGATGCACTATACTAGTATTTTAATGGTTTTACTCGTGTAACACACATAATAATCCATGAGGTAGGTACTGCCATCCCCATATTACAGATGAAGAAGCTGAGGCTCTGGGAGGCTGAGTAATCAAGGTCACATAACTAGCCGGCGATGGAGCCAGGATTCAGAACCAGGCAGGCACCAGAGCCTGGGCTCTTGGCTGGGGCACAATCCAATATCCCTAGTTACTGCTTTTGGAGAGGAATAATGCAGTCTACATTTATAGAAGCCTGGAGCATGGAGAGTGGAAGAAATCCTAAAGATGACCTGGGGCATTCATTCAACAAATATTTCATTAAGCACCAACTATGTGTCTGACACTAGTCTAGAACGGGAGGGGGAAAGGTGTACAGCAGCAAACCCAGCAGACAAAGCTTGTCATTTCAAAGCAGGGGACAGAGATGATAAAATAGCAACAAATTAATTATCTATGGGGTGGGGGGGGTAGGTTAACATGATGGAGCATGCAGGGACATAAGATAGCAGGCTCAAGAAACCTCTAACGTCTCACCCACGGGTCCAGCAGCCACGTTCTACAGTTGAAGGCGACCAGCGAAGAAAGAAAAGACAGCAGTGACCTTTCAATACTGGACAACAGGTTTGTTAGCAGCATGGCTGGCAGTGGAAACCGTCTTTCTGCAAAACCAGTCCTCTCTTTACAGTAGCTCCCAATTATGACCTTATTTGCCAATCTAGACCCCAGTACCGAGAGGAGAAGAACAGACCCTCAAGCACCCCTGGCTCTGTCCGTGCCCCCATCACACCCAGCGCCCAAAGAGAAGCCCAGGCAGGGCGGCGCCTCAGTGAGGCGCCAGCGCGTCCAGCAGGTGGCAGCAACGAGCAGCCGCGTCCCCTCTCCACCCCACCCTTGACCTCCCCCGCTACCCCCGTCCCTTCTCCCGCCAGCCCACCAGCTGGCATCGTGGATGTCCAGCTCTCCTATTTCGCTTTGCTTGCCCTGGAATTCGACACCCTAGAAAGTACCAGGGTTCATGCGCCGATCGCAGAGGCCTGGACAGGAGCTTCTGGCTGTCGGCTGAGACTAGAGCCCTGAGATGGGGCGGGAGCGGCTCGGCCCTGCCTCCCTGCAGTCCACACCCGTTTTGGCCTACGGAGAGACTTGGTCCGCGGTGGGTGTGAGCAAGCTTCTCCTCGTGATTAGCATGCGACCTCCTCCTCCTTCCCGCTCTCACCTGCACCTTATTAGTCCGCTCACCTTTCAAGGCCAGTGGCTCCAGCCTAGACTGAGAGCGGACGGCAGCGGGAAAGAGAGCACCTGAGGAAGCAGAGCTGGCAGTGACTGCCTTTTCACCCCACCCCACCCCCAGGTGATGTGAGGTGATGTGTACAAAGAAAATTTAAAAGGCAACCCGGGCTAAAATGAAATTAAAAGTATCCTGATTAGGAAGGAAGAATTACAACTATATTTACAGAATACATGACATAGAAAATCCTAGGGCATCCACTAAAAACTATTCAAACTGAAAAATGTGTTCAGCAGAAATCAATTGTATACCTCTGTTCTATAGCCAATTTTTTTTTTTTTCTGTTTTGTTTTGTTTTAGGAGGTACCAAGGAATGAACCCAGGACCTCCTACATGGGAAGCAGGCGCTCAACCACTGAGCTACATCTGCTCCCTTAGTCAATTGATTTTTGACAAGTGTCACGTCGCTCAATGGGGAGAGATTAGTATCTTCAACAATATACAAAAATTAATTCAAAATGGATCAAAGACATAAATATAAGAACCATCAGATAAAACTCCTAGAAGAAACCATAGAAAAACATCTTCAGGACCTTGTGTTAGGCAACAATTTCGTGGACTTACACCAAAAGCATGAGCAATAAAGAAAAAGTAGATAAATGATACTTCATCAAAATTTTAAAACTTTTGTGCATCAAAGGACTTTATCATGAAAGTAAAAAGACAACCTACAGAATGTGAGAAAATATTTGGAAACCACATATAAAATAAGGGTTTAATAGCCAGAATATATAAAGAACTTCTACAACGCAACAACAAAAAGATACATGACACAATTAAGAAATAGGAAAAAGACTTGAATGGACATTTCTCCCTGAAGTGGAGGGGTCACATAGGGGTCTGTGGCAGTTTGAGATTATTTATGAATCCCCAAAAGAGAGATTATGTTTGTAAACTCATCTATTCCTCTGAGTGTGAGTCCCTTTGAATGCATTAGATTCAGCTGACATGTCTTGATTAAATTATGTTAAGATTAGGGCTTTGATTAGACCACATCAGTAGGGCATTCAGTCTTGAAATATCGAGTAAAATGTTAGCTATATATTCTCCATAGCTGACCTCTATCAGGGTGAGGAAGCTCTCTATTCTTCCTAGTTTCTTGTAACTTTCATCACCAATGGACTTTGAATTTTGCCAAATGCTTTTCCTGCATTTATTGAGATAATTATGAAGTTTTTCTTTCCTGTTCAAATCTATCAATATGCTAAGTTAACATGATTGCTTTTCAAAGATTGAACCAATCTTGCATTCCCAGGATAAACCTGCTTAGTCATTATGTATTAGCCTTTTTAAATATTGTTGGATTTGATTTGCTAATATTTTGTTAAAGATTTTTTGCATCTATGTTCATGAGTGATATTTGAACTCATTTTTTTTTCATGCAATGTCTTTGACTGCTTTGGTATCAGGTTAATATTGGCCTCATAAAATGAGTTGGGAAATGTTCCACTCTCTGACTTAATTATGGTATTATGATATTATTTCTTCCTTAAATGTTTGCTAAAGTTCACCATTGAACGCATATGGATCTGGAGTTCTCTTTTTTGGAAAATTTCTAGCTACAAATTCAATTTTTTTTCAATAGATAAAGCATTATTCAGAGTGTCTATTTCTTCTTGAGTGAGCTTTCAAAGTTTGTGTCTTTCAAGCAATTTGGTGTCTCTTCTCCTTTTCTCTTCATCAGACTGACCAGAAATGTATAAATTATAGTCACATTTG
>JAQZBX010091471.1:0-12387 GCA_029593785.1 Cabassous unicinctus
CAATGGAAGTGTTCTACATGATCTTACAGTGATGGACACAGGCCATGTTAAATATCATCAAAATTTATAAAAGTGTATGGTCTAAAATTTAAACCATAATGTAAGCCATTGACCATGTTTAGTAGTTATGTTTCACTGTTTGTATATCAGTTATAACAAAGGTACCATCCACATATAAAAAGGTATTAATATGGAAAGGATGAAAAGGGGAGGATGTTGAGTATATGGAAGTCCCTTGTATTCTGTATGTGACTTTACAGTGACCTAAAACTTCTTTGAAAACAAAATGGAAAATAGACACTGGGGAATAAATGGAAGAAAATATGACTGTACAGACAGGACATCAGATATTACAGTGACGAAAGGCAAAATGTCAAAAGGTTTTTTTTGAATATTTTTCATTATTTTTTAATAACCCAATGTCTTAATTTAATTTTATTTTAGTATTTTTTTATTTTTATGTATTTTATGTCTTGTATTTAAACCTATCATTATTATTTCATTTTCCTATTAATTGTATTTGGCTATTTTAATGGCTTTATTTTTAGAAGCTTTGGATCACAAAAGGATTACAACTGGGACAGGGGAGGATCATTGGTGTGGGGTTTCAGTGATGGGGGATACATGGGAGGAAGTTCACCTGGGCATACATAGAAGGTATATAAAAATGTTCAAATGTTCATAGTAGGTGGAGACTAACACAATAATCTAGAGAATATTGAATTACCATCCTGGAGAGATCTGCCACATTCTCTAATGGAGCAGCAACAGTCCCCCAAGTGCAGGGGCAATGATTGAAGAAAGAAGATAATCCATGCATGGGCCCTTGATATTGATGACTAGGCTTATGAGCCTTTGCTTCTGAAATTGAAACTTAGCCTATTGTTTTGGGATGCATAAGAGTTGCCTCTTGAGAGCCTCCTTGTTGCTCAAATGTGGCCTCTTTCTCAGCCAAACTCAGCATACAAATGCATTACCTTCAACCCCCCAGCATGAGACATGACTCCCAGGGATGAGCCTCCCTGGCACCATGGGATTACTAACAAGCACCAACTATCAATGCAACTGGAAAAAGACCTTGAATAAATGGGAGTAAAGGTAAAGACAGCTGAGTTTATATGGCTAAGAGACTTCAAAGTGAGTCGGGAGTTCATCCTAGATGTAACACTTATGCACATTTCAGCAGAATCTCATAGAGTGCCAAAGTGGATACTACCCCAAATTGTGGACCTCTTAAGGCTCTGGAGACACCCAAGTCCTATGGTCAGAGCAGATAGCTCCAGAACTTGGAGCCTTGCCAGTGGGTCCTACTTTAGGATTTGTTCTCCTGAGAGTGACAGCATTGGACTCAATTTTGTCTTCCCTACATATGGCTCATCTGTCCCTTCTATTTATACCTATACTTGGTTTTTGAATTTGTAGGTGTACATCCAAGAGACTTGAGTCTTTGGACTGTCCATGTGTGAGCTGGGCCTGGAACCTCAGCAAGGTTGCAACACCTACTCTAAAGATCACCGGATTCACGTAGGACAGCTAACAAGGAGATGATGATGGATAACGACCATCCCAAGGAACAGAGTCTGCAACTGCAAGAAAGATAGTCCCATCCATCTTCCCCATGGGATATAAGCCCCCTCTCAATTAGAGGTGGAGTGGATATCACCATCCCAGAATCCTCGGGCATGGGTAAAGTACTATGGACTAGAGTGGACATACAGGTATTCTACTATAGCCATATTGTGATTCTAGCAATGGAAGAAATTACAACATCGATGTGGCACCAGTGGCCACTGGAGGTTCTGGGGGAAAGGAGAGGGAAATACAATTGTAAGACAGGGGCTTTTTCAGGACTTGGGAATCATCTTGAATGATGTTGCAACAACAGATATAAGCCATTATATATCATCACATAACATATAGAACTGTGTGAGAGTTAGTGTAGACTACAATGTGAACTATGGTCCATGCTTAATGGCTAAGCCCTAGGATGCATTTATCAATTGCAAAGAGTGTGCCACACTAAAGAAGGATGTTTATGTGGGAGGATGTGGGAGGTGTGGGGAGTGGGGCATATGGGAATCCCTATGTTTTTTTGCATAACATTTATGTTATCTAAGTATTTTTTAAAAAATAAAAATAAAATATAATTATTATTTTTTAAAAAAGCCAAAATAGCCTAAGATACCTCTGGAACAACATCACAGCATGCCAAAATACACGTAATGGGAATCCCAGAAGAAGAAAAAGAGAAATGCTGAGAAGGAATATTCAAAGAAATCATGACAGAGAACTTCCCAATGTTAGCAAAACACATGAAATATTCACAACCAAGGAGGCTGAGAACATCAAACAGGATAAAAATGAAGAAAAATGTACCCCATCATATATTGATAACACTGTCAAATGCAAAGGATTAGAAGTGATTTCTGAAAGTTGGAAAAGAAAAGCAAAGTATTACATATAAGGGAGTACAAATTAGATTGAGTGCCAATTTCTCATGGCACAACCATGGAGGCAAGAAGGTATTGAGTTGAAATACGTAAAGTGCTGAAAGTAAATGACAACCAAGATTTTATACCTGATGAGACTGTCTTTCAAAAATGAGGGAGAAATTAAGACATCCCCAGATGAGCAAAAGCTGAGGGAGTTCATCATCCCTAGACCTGCTCTACATGTTCACCAAAGAGAGGTCTTAGAGTGAAAGGAAAAGACTCTAGAGAGTGGCTCAAAGCAGTATAAAGAAATAAAGACCTCCAATACAGGGAAACATTTGGGTAATTATAAATGCCAGTATTGTTGTATTGTATTGTTTGGTATGTAACTCTATTTCTCACTTCTTACAGGTATTAAAATGCAAATGCATAAAAATTAATGATAAATCATATAAAATTGTATGATTTTGAACATACAAGGTACAAAGGGATAAGTGGTAACAATTCCAAAAGAGGTTGAAGGATAGGAAAAACCTATGAGTATGCTCTTGAATTCAATTTGGTATCAAGCCAAATATAATTGATATACGTTTAAATTGATAAATTTAAACCCAATGAAACCCCACAAGAAAAATAAATGAAAAATATATCCAAATTGAAAAACATAAGGTACTCAATATGGTTTGACAAAAATTCAAATAATCATATAGCTAAGTATTAACAGAAAATTGAGGTACAAAAAAGTTGTAATACTTACAAAGGCAAATTAACAAAATGGCAGAGGAATGTCTCCATTATCAATAATGACTTTAAATGTAAATGGATAAAGTCTATCCAGTCAAAACACAGGGATTGGCAGAGTAGATAAAAAGCATGATCAAATTATACGCTGTCTGCAAGAGTATTGTGAAAGTGAAAGGACGGAACAATATATATCATGCAAGCAGTCACCAAAGGAGAGCTTGGGTATCCGTATTAATATCAGATAAAATAGACTTTCAGTCAGAAACAGTTACACCCTTGTCATTAAATACTGATAAAGGGGAAAATTCAACAAGAAGGTGTGACAATTATAAATATATATGCACATAATAGCAGAGTCCCAAAATATAAAAAGCAAATACTGACAGATGTGGATGGAATAATTTAAGGATCTATATTACATAGTTGGAGACTTTAATGCACCACTTGCAATAACAGTTAGGACATCTAGCCAGAAATTCAATAAGGAAATACAAAACTTGAAGGATTCTCTAAACCAACAAGATCTAACAGAACAATATAGAACACTTCACCAAACAGCAGCAGAATCTACATTTTCCTTGAGTTCACATGGATCATTCTCCAAGATAGACCATGTGTTAGGTCACAAAACAAATCTACATAAATTCAGAAATATTGAAATCATACAAATTAGCTTCTTTGAAACAAAATGAAGCTAGAAATCAGGAGCAGAAAAAGAAATGGAAAATTCACAAACATGTGAAAATTAAGCAGCATAATCTGTAAAAATCAATGGTTTAGAGAGTGTTATATGTTCCCCTTTATGAGATTTGCAATGATTAATAGGTCATAAGGCTATGCCTGCATGCGCGGAGTCAGCTCATCTTCTCCCGAGAATGAACAAAAGATTCATATCACAGTGGGAGTGGAGCAGATAAGGACCTTCACCCCTTTTGGCCCAGGCACCAACAACCCCTCCCACATTCCAATAATACCCCACCTCCTAGCCCACTACCCCCAAGCCATATATGAGAAGAATTTACATTTACAGCCCCTTAATTTCTTCAGGATGTACTCAGGCTCTAAACCCTTGCCCAGTGAGAATGTTTCCTCACCTATTGATATACTGTATAAAGTGATATTCACCACCTTCCACGGGTGGGCTGAAGTCTCTCTTCAGACCCCCTATGCTCAGAAAGCTTCTCAGTAAACTTCCTGCCTGCAATCATCAGTCTCCACATCCCAATGAGTGCCCCTCTTTTCTCCAACATTTGGTGCTGAACAAAATGGGTCTGGGGTTGCTGAGACTGACTGATTGGTGAGGAATCTCCACCATGCCGCTGCCGAAAGCTTCCATCCAACACTGGAAACTGAATCATAGCTGGTGGGTTTGTCAAGTATTTCTTCGCCAGAAGATCCTGCTCTCTCTCTCTCTCTCTCACTCTCTCCTTTTTCCCTTGTCCAGGACAACCCACTGAAAACTGAAAATCCTAGTGCTAGTTCTGTGATCCTCACCTACCCTGGGGGCCACAACAGGTGAGAGTCCCATGTCTTCATGGGAAGAGACCCCTTGGCTCCAGAGATGTCTGGTTCCAAGTGTGGTCTCCTATTTCCTTGGAGATTTCTGACTGATTCAGGGACACATGCCTCACTCAGAATCTCTCCTTGTTTTAAGAATCCTTAGTCTCACCTATGCCACCTAAAATTGGGAATTTGACTTTGACCTCCCCAAAAACGTCACCTCTAGGCTGTCTCCTTCTCAACCTCAAAATGTTGTACCTGAAAGAGACATTAGAACCAAAAAATTCATTTTCTATTTGACCTCTGTGTGGCTGCAACACAAATTGGACAATGAAAGCCAATGTCTGGAAAACAGTACTTTTGATTTCCAATTTCTCTGAGACTTAGAGAATTTCATCCAGTGCAATAGCAAGTGGTCAGAAATTCCTTATGTTCAGGCATTTTTTTTCCTTTATAATCATCCCTCCCTCTGTCAATCCTTTTCTTCTTACCAAATTCTTCTTTTACACCAAAAGCGTCCTCAAAACTTTCTTCTTCCTCCCCTTCATCTCTCTCCTCATCATCACCACCTTCTGCCCCAACTTTCTCCCCTCCTCATACTGAAACAAAATTGATTTCAGAAACTGAATTGATACATATCAGGAAAACCTGTCAGAAGCCACCTCAATCTGCATATTAAAGTGGTGATAAGGAGAAGATAACTTTGATTCCATTGGGAATCTTAGGTTTTCAGAAAATAATGGGGAAAGCAATTTTTCCTGCACTGCTAAAATAAAATACCAATTAATTAATCTAATTATGTTAATTGTGTGTTGTAAGAAATTTGCTTTGAAACAGTTCCCAAAATCATTTTCATAACTTATGTATGTAGGGTGTATAGAAGGCGTGTTTATTGTTAAAGAAAAAGACAGTAATTTTGTCCTAAGATAAATCGACTGGTTATAAAGAAACATTAAAATATAAAACAAAATCTGAATGCATACAGAAAGTGCAGAAGGTATGTGAAAAAGTATTTTATTTAAAGTTGAGTAAAATTTATTGAGTCTGTATATAAAGTTTTAAAAGCTGTAATATCAAATAGTATACTGATGCAAACTTCAAGTTTTGTTCTTCCTCTGTTAAAATAACAAAGTTCTACAAATCAGCTATCTGTTTCAGCAAAAGTTTGCAAAAATTGTTTCTTCTAATTAATCAACATACAAAAGAAAAATATCTTTTATCAAAATAGCTTCTTATATTTTAACCTTATCATTTCCTTGGCTGTTTAAGAAAAATAAATCTTATCACTTTTAAAAGAACGTAATGTTTATATTAGTCAGCCAAAGAGGCAAAGGGGTTCTGATGCAAAATACCAGAAATCTATTGGCTTTTATAAAGGGTAGTTATCTGGGGTAGAAACTTACAGTTATCAGTACATAAAGTATAAGTTACTTCGCTCACCATAGTTTGTTGCCACATGTTGGAGCAAAAAGGCTGCTGATGTCTGCCAAGAGTTCAGGCTTCTTGGGTTCCTCTCTTCCCGGGGCTTGCTTCTCTCCAGGCTCAGGCTTGCTTTTCACCCCAAGGCCAGCTATAGACTATCAGGCAAGCAGCTTGCCTCTTTTCCAGGGCCTTCTCTCCTCCTCACAACCATGCTCCTCTGTGTGCTTATTCCCTGGGCTCCAGCATTAAAACTTCAAACTCCCTTCTCTGCAGTACAGTTTCTCTGTGAGTCTCTGCCCACCAATGGGGCAGGGATGCAATGTCCTACTGACATGGCCCTATCAAAGCCTTAATCATTATTTAATCAAGTAAAAAACCTCTGAATCCAATACACTCTAATGCATCCAGAGGAAAAGACCAGTTTAAAAACATAATCTAATATATCTTTTTGGAATTCATCAATAATATCAAACTGCTACAATGCTCAAGCCTGTTATCTCCGAGTCAGATCCTGAAAAATATGTTTCACCTTGGGAAAAAGTGAAATAATAGAATAGTTGAGTTCATTTGATATATTATAAGTTGAATGGAAAGTGTTTAAAAGTATTATGAATTTAAAAGAGATTCTTTATCCCTCTGTTACTCAAAATTGTATCAGTAAAATATTCATATGAATACTTAAAGAGTGTGTAAAATTCCTGAAAACCTATAAATGTTTTGGCATAATATTAGATAAAGTATTGTGTTGTTAATCATGGTTTTAATTATTTTTTTAAATGGTATGGGTCACAGAAACAACCTCTTCTCCTAGAAATCAAGAGGCAGGCGCTTTAGCTCATGCTCGTCTGATTTTCCCCTTCTCTACTAAAGAATCAGCTCTATGGCTGCAGAAAAAGTTGGCCATTGAGGGCTGCCAGGGGTGGTGCATAATAGCAGATTATCATGAATTAAAGTAACACCACTGCTGTCTGCAGCAGTCCCAAATATTGCAAGTTTGTTACAAAAACTAATATCCAGTTATGTCACTATCAGTTTGCTTTAAAATTTGCTAAAGTATCTCTTTAGGCAAATCAAGTCAGCCTGCATTCACCTTCATGTGAGGAGGCCACCTGTGGATTTTTCAGTGCTTCCCCAAGGCTGTGTGCATAGCCCAACCATATGTCCTGGCCTGGTTGCAAATATTCTGGCTGTGCAGTAAAACCTGAGGCTGTAACACTATTGATGACATTATGTTAACAAGTAATCCTTTTTTTTTTTTCAGAGTTAAGAGAAGCATCAGAGACAATGGTGTCTTATCTTAAAAGTCTGGGATGGGCAAACAAGTGGGACAAGCTACAAAGTCCTGGCTAACAAATTCTTAAATGGTGTTAGGTTGAGTAAAACAAAAAACTGAACCTTCCACTGTAATTGAAAAAGTATGGTGTTTTCTCATATTAACAGAGTTTATAATATTGTTGGGGTACTGAAAACCCTTCATCCCTCATTTAGCTCAGATATTAAAACCAGTATGCGTGTTAATCAGAAAAAGTTGTGCATGGAAATGAGAACCCTCTCCCCAGCAGGCTGTTTTATTAGAAAAAAAGAATGAAGATGGCAATAACACAAGTTTAAGCAGTAAGGGGGTTGGAGAACCTTAACTTACACTGTGAATTGATGTAGCCAGTACTAATATTGGCTTCGGGTTGGGTTTGTGGCAGAGGCAACATTCTAAAGAAATACCCATTGGGCTTTAGTTACAATTATGAGAAGAAGCCAAAGTAAAAGACAGGAACAATGAAATGTTGTGGGATGCCCTCTGTGGGGAAAAGAGAGCTGTGGAAGAACATCTGGGATGCCTACCAGCAGCAACAGATAACTATCTATCATGTCCCTGCCCTCTCCTCTAACATTTCTCTTGGGACTATGGAGGTAGATACCCTCACAAAGATCCAGAGCCATATCAAGACCCGAAAAGCAGCAGAATGGATCCACTGAAAAGACAAACATAGTGGATACTAGACCTTGTGGTACCTAGCCCAGCAGTTCAAACTGCCTGTCACTCACCAACAGCTCATGAACATCACCAATGAGTATACTACATGCTCACTCCAATGGCTGTGACATCAGTCCCCTCCTGCTCTCAGAAGGGATAAGGTATGCTTTCAGTGTTGCAGACACTGCAATTGGATTCTTGTAACCAGATCCTTACAAGTATGGATTAAGATTAAATTTGGTGCTGTGGGCTGTAGCCACAGCTCCAATTAAGATGCAAACAGCAGAACAAACACAGGCATTGAGATTATGATTTAAAATGGCAGCCACCCCACAGCCAAAAACGAGGAAGAAATAATGTGGCAGTTTGGTATAGTTATAAATTCCAAAAACAGATATTGGATTATGCTTGTAAATTGGTCTGTTCATCTGGGCATGATTAAGTTATGTTTGGGGATTTGATTGGGACATATCAGTAGGGCATTGAGCCCTGCCCCTTGGTGGATGGGGTTTCAAAGTTAAAAGACATGGCAAAGGACAGAGTTGGAGTATTGTGTTGGAGTTTTGAAGCTGAGTTTTAATGCTGGAGCCGGAGAAGCAAGCACACAGAGGAGATTGGTCATGAGGAAGGAGAGAATGCCTCAGGAATAGATGAGTTGTTCACCTGATAGTCTTCAGCTGACCTTGTGGAGGAAACAGAGCAGCTGAGCCCAGAGAGAAACAGAGCCCTGGGAAGAGAGGAATCCAAGAAGCCTGAACCCTGACAAACATCGGCAGCTGTCTTGCTCCAACACATGGCAACAGACTTTGGTGAAGGAACTTATGCTTTAAGTTCTGGTAACTGTAAGCTTCTACCACAAATAAATACACTTTATAAAGACTAACAGATTTATGGTATTTTGCATCAGCACCCGTTTGGCCTCCTAATACAAAATTTGGTACTGAGGAGTGGGGAAGTGCTTTTTCAATTACCAAAATGTTGGATCAGTTTTATAAATGTGTAAGGAGTATTTTTTGGATGAATTGTAAAATGATTGATGGAAAAGTCCTATATTGCTTTGAAGAGACTGTTGTGGATGCTGAAGAGACTTTTTATGATGCCTTAGAAGTAAATAATGAAACTATTATTGGAAATTGGGGAAAAGGCAATCCATGTTTAAAAGTTGCAGAGAACTTAGCAAGATTAACTCCTGGTGTTTTATGGAAGGCAGAATTTGAAAATGGCAAGCCTGGGCATTTACCTGAGTAAACTCAAAGTAAACTCAGGTAATGCAGCTTGGCTTCTCCTTGCACTTTATAAAAATGCGAGATGAGTAAAACACACTAAGGACTGAACTTTTGGGCAAAAGAAAACAGAACTTCCAAGTCTCTGGAAATCAAGCTCCCAGATGATAGTGCCCTATTTGAGGACTTAACTAAACTTGGAACTTGTAAATCAGGATTGAAAATGCAGTTATCTCAGAAAGACTTGTGGAAAGTTTTACAGTTTGATGGCTTGAACCCCTGCCTCCTGCATGCTAAACCAACAAAGTTTTTGAGAGCACTATATGAACAAAACCACTGTTAGCTTGAACTAAAAGGGAGATGGAAAGGAAACATTGAAGGAGAAACAGCTTTAAGAAGAAACCATGGAAGCTGAGATATGGAATTAAGACATCTCCTTGGCAAAGAGAGGAACCTCACCCATGTGAACAGAGAGGGTGAGTTTTGCCCAGCAGTTGAAAAGGATGGATGTTCCCATCTGATGTTCTGGGAGAGTTTGCCCAGGGAACAGAGAGGATGGAGCACACTCCTCAAGGATTAGGGTGGTTAAGGTCAGCACCACATAGGTCTGAGAGGGGTGTGCCTGTCCCACATGGATGAGGAAAGGCCAGGTGGTCAACTATTTGCTCTAAGAGGGTTGAGCTTGTACGTCAAAATTTAGGGGGAATGTTGTCTGCATGTCACTGTACTGGGGGGGTTAAGACTAACCCAAAGATTGAGTAAGGTGTGGCAATTACCTCAACACTTTTGGAGGGTGAGATCTGGAACTTGGTTGATACCCAGAAGCTTGATGAGGGTGGAACCAAGAATATGGCCATTGATCAAGCCTGTGGAAAGGGTGGGCCCCCATGAGGTCCCAAGGAGAAGAAATGATCATAAGAATGACTCTCAGTCTTTGAAATTGAATGGAGAATGCCCTGCAAGTTTACTGAACTGTAGAGGACCTATGACTCATGTTTCCTTCCCAATTTCTCCTTATGTTAATGATAATGTTTATCTTTTGTCTGTCCATTTGTGTTTTGGAAGAAGATAAATTGTTTTTTTTTTTTTTTTTTATTTAACCAAGAGATTCCAGGGATCAAGCCCAGGGCCCTCCATATGGGAGACAGACACCCAACCATTTGAGCCACATCCGCCCACCAATAAATTGTTTTTTAAGTTTCAGAGATCTACAGCAGATGGGTCTTTGCCCCAACACAAACTGTATTTCTTTAAACTGATTATGTTATGATTTTGTACTTGCATTGTTACTGATTTAAGGTTTTTTTAGTATTATAATGTATTTTTGGGATTCAGAGGGTGGAGTTTGCAGTTTGACTTTGTTATGAATTTCAAAAATAGATATTGGTTTATGCTTGTAAATTGGTCTGTTCATCTGGGCATGATTAAGTTATGATTAGGGCTTTGATTGGGCCATGTCAGTACGACTTTGAGCTGTGGGGTCTGAAAAGATAAAAGACATGGCAAAGAACAGAGTTGGAGTTCTGAAGTTGGAGTTCTGAAGTTGAGTTTAAATGCTGGAGCCAGGGAAGCAAGTACACAGAGTAGCTTGGTATGAGGAAGGAGAGAAGGCCCCGGGAAGAGATCAGTCTTCCACCTGATAGTCTACAGCTGACCTTGTTGAGGAAACAAAGGAGCTGAGCCCAGAGAGAAATGGAGCCCTGGAAGAGAGGAACCCAAGAAGCCTGAATCCTGGCAAACATTGGCAGCTGTCTTTCTCCAACAAGTGGCAACAGACTTTGGTGAAGGAAGAAACTTAAGCTTTATGGCCTGGTAACTGTAAGCTTCTACCCCAAATAAGTACCCTTCATAAAGACCAACAGATTTATGGTATTTTGCATCAGCACCCCTTTGGCTGACTAATATAAATAATAATTGATTATTGCCTATGCCTCAAACTATTCAAAATGGGAAAAGTTTTAACCTTAAGCCTATGCAGCTGTGTTGGTTGGGAAACTTAAATCCATGAAAAACCACTCAAAAACAGTTACATATATAATCTTATTAATCCTTCTCCTCAGACTACTGGAGGTGATAACCTTATAGCCCACACTAAATTTCATGGTTGATTCCTATCCTTACCACAATTATAACTCTCATTCTCCTCATATCCGCAGGTTCATACATCTTCAATGCAATAACTCAGTTTATCCAAAGAGCCATCTGAGATGTCACCCATGATCAAGTACATGCTCTTCTACTGCTGCAAAAATACAATGCCAGCCACCAAGCCAGAAGCCACGGTATCTCAACATTGAAAGGGGAACTGTAACTGAATCCCACAATACCCCATAACAGCAGAAAGTGTCCAGATGATTGATGCCCTTCTTCCCACTCTCCCTCTCTACCCAATCATATCAAAAGGAGTTGAGAATGGTAGCCCTATTTAGCAAAATAACCCCCATGACTCCGGTCAGCCTGGCATGTCTCCCCTGCTCCAATAACAGATGACCCCAAATCCCCACCCCTGTTCCTAATCCAACAGGATGTACTAATCTTAAAACCAAACATGAGAAAATCAAAAGATTGTGGGAGGCACCTGTGCAATTATTAAATGAAACTTCTAATTTCTGTATTAACAGGACAGGGCAGGTAGAAAAAATTTTCTCAAAATTTTAAAAGAAAACATAGAGATTACTCAGAGGGCCTGAGACAACAGGCGTGGGAATCAATCCTGGTTGTCCTCATTTCTCTCTTACTTCTCTTCACCCCTAAAATCAATCAATCCTTTTACCCATTACAACACCACTACTGTTATTATTTCTGTTGCTTCTTTTTGGTCCTTTTCTCTCACAGTTTCTCATCCAATTCACATGCTGAATTGTAAAATCAACAACTCAGGAATATGTGAACAGCATCTTCTTGCTGTATGAACCCCCAAATCAACCTCTTTGGGACCAGAAAACAGAACCCACTGGACAGAACAGAAGGGAACCCTTCGTCGCCCCATAACAGCAGGAAGTAGCCAGACTGAGTTGAAGTCCCAAATCCCCTCACCCATCCATTCTGTACAGTATTCCCATTACTTAGGTCAATTGTCATATATATATATATA
>JAQZBX010091472.1:0-12387 GCA_029593785.1 Cabassous unicinctus
GGAACCCCAGAAGCCTGAACCCTGGCAAACGCCGGCAGCTGTCTTGCTCTAACACGTGGCAATGGACTGTGGTGAGAGAAGAAACTTAATGCTTTATGGCCTGGTAACTGTGGACTTCTACCCCAAATAAATACCCTTTATAAAGACCAACTCATTTTTGGTATTTCACATTAGCACCCCTTTGGCTGACTAATACACAAGCTTTGATTTGAAATTTTGCTGAGGCACATGTTCAAATTGAGCACATAGCCAGGCTGATGTGTGGGAACAAGTCAAGCTGCTAATGGATAATTCTAGCTCACCACTTGACACCCACATTTCAATACACAGATTATTCTCTCCTAGCTGGATATATGGTAATTCCTCTGTAATAATGGAAACTTTTGCTTCTTTTTGGAAAGTGGCCATAGATCAGAGAAGAATCATCATTAAAGTTTAAAGGGTTACCTGACATTGTGAGTTGCAAATATGCCAAAAGAAAGCCAAAATGAAATGTGATTCTAGAAGATTCAGGAATCTGAACAAACTAACATTCACAAAGTGAGGATTTGGGGAGGTAATTACATATCCATCCAGAATTGTAAGGGTTTATTCCAGATCTGACAAGCAGGTTTCAACTTGGATACTTACTCTGATTGACTTGTAAGGATGTCCATTTATTATACTATGCCTTCCAGTGTAGTTATTTATAAGTCTTCCATGCAAAAAATAAAGTGAAAAATCATTATGGAGGATATTGTCACTTGCTTACCTAACATCCACCTCCATTATTCTCCCTTTCTAACAGAACCACAATTTTTTATTTCTTTATCAGGTCCTCCCTTAGATTGCTATATGCTTTTGAGTGGGAGTGGGAATACTGATTATTCAAAGCCACAAGTGGCATTCCTCCTAGAATCTATTCTTGGTCCAGGGCTTACATTCTATAATAAGGGGAAAGTTCTCCTCTCTTTGTTCTTGTCTTCCCCACCCCCCACCTTGTCCCTCTTCCTATCTTCTCTGAGTCCTGTCCTCCTCATTCATACATTCATTCGCAAAAACTATATATCAACAGGGAAGCATCCAATTCGATTACCATGAGCTGTGGCCTTGTGAGCAAAAAATGGAACCTGACCTAGGGTGGATCTGATGTTGAGGATAACAAGGTGACCAATAGAAATAGTTGGGTCTTTTTTGATGATCAGGCACATGGAGGCGTCCTCTTCTCTCTCCTTTCCCCTCTCCCCCGGGGCCTCATTGTTTCTGGCTAACATGGCTTCCTTGGCTCCCAGGGCCTTCTCTCTCAGCCTCTGGGTTCCTCTCTGTCTACAGATTTTTTGCTGTGTCTGTGGCTTTTTATTTCTCCATTTATAAAGGACTCCAGTCAGAGGCTCAAGACCTACACTAGGTCATGCCCTACTGAAGTGATCTAATCAAATGACCCTTAACTGATCTAATCTAATAAAAGGTTCACAATAGGTGCAATTTAAGAACATAATTTTGTGGGGTCCCCAAAAGACTCAAGCCAACACAAGTACCCAGGACATTTTGGGATATAATTGCTTTATGTTTGAGTAAATAAAAGTCCCCTAAGGACAAGAAACTTAGCAAAACTTAGTTACAAAGGTGAAAAAAATACTTCAATCAATTTGTCATTTCATCTGTAAAGTGACACCTTGAGTAATTGATTTTTTATTTTTTTAGTTACTGGGGCCAGGGATTGAGCCCAGGACCTTATATGTAGGAAGCTGATGTTCAACCACTGAGCCACATCAGCTCCCCTGAGTTGGTTTTTTAGTTTGTTTGCTTGTTGTTTGTTTGGTGTTTGTTTGCTTTTTGTTTTTAGGAGGCACCAGGAACCAAACCTGGGACCTCCCAAGTGGGAAGCAGGCACTCAACCACTTGAGTCACATCTACTTCCCAAGCTATTGATTTTTATTGTGCTTTTGTCCATATAACACCTAAGAAGCCTATAAATTTGTTCATTTTGGTTGCCCAACTAATTAATTCACCAGAGAAAAACAATAAAACTACTTATTTGACTGAATTGACCAGCAAGTTCAATTGAAATTGCAACTCCTTCAGGCCCATGGAGATAAAGTTGGCTGGACATTTTTCTTGATCAAGAAAAAGGGGATTTCACAAAATTGACTAAATCAATTATTCTGATGTTCCAGAGATGCAGTCTTATTCAGCATTTGAATACCAATGTCATGCTTCCAAGCATGGTAAAACTGAAAGTTTTATTTTAAAAATTCCAAAGGGAAATGAGAAAGAATAGAGTAGAAGAGAAAATGGCTAAAACCTTTCCAAAATTGGTGTGAAGCTAGCTTCTCATGTATTCAGGAAAGTTGTATAAATAGATGTCGTTTTTATGAAGGAGGGGAACATACCCAAGTCCTTGTCCAGAGAAGACTAAGAAAGGTTTTCCACCAGAGAAGCCCAAGAGAGACTAGTACCACTCCTAGTGAAGGAGAAAATCCAAAATTCAGAGAAATAATGCTAAGCGTTGTACCTGTGACATGAGGTAAGACTCTAAGCAGAAAACATCATGATGTCAGGAGCCAGAAAAAAAAAATAGAACAGATTGGGACAAAAGTTGTTTGAAGATCTTTTTAACAATATGGGCATACAATAGTCCATTTATATGATGTTTGGGGGTTTCTCTGGGTCATTTCTCAGTTTGTATCCTCACTAACTTTGTTCTAAAGCTTGATTTTCTTCTTATTTAAAGCCCTGCCTTCCCTAAATTCTCTTTTCAAATGTTTTCCATCTCTTCTTCCCTTTTTCCCTTATTTACTTACTCTGACAAAGGAGTGTTTCTTTTGCTTTCCAAATGTGATTAACCCCTTATCTACCTGTCCTTTTTATTTCTTTTCTTTTGCAAGGATTACAATCTCAAAGGTTTTCAGAAACCAGGTAAAGAAACAAAGTGGCCAGTTAAAAGACATGGAAGATTTGTGGGGACTGTGTTGAACTAGAAAGTGTATGTCCCATAAAAATATTTTAAGTTTGAATAATTCTGTACTGGTCAAATGTGCACATCTGCTGGCACCACTGGGTTTATGGGTCACTAGTTTGTGACTCCAGCTTTCTCAGAATTGAAAGTCACTCTCACTCCTCCTTTCTCCTCTACCACAAGTCTCTCTATAAAAAAATACAATCGTCCTTCAACCTGCTACTCACTAAACAGCATCTTTCTTTCATGACTATGTCTGTTCTCACTGTTCTTACTTCCACAGCAGGTTTCTCTCTTTTTAAAAAAGCATCTTTACATTGAAAAACAAATTTACTTTTGAGATATTTATTACATATCAAAAAGTACTTAAAGCAATAAAATTAATACCTGCGTAGCTATTGTAGACATTTAAAAGATGACATTATTTCCCCAAATTTGATTCCTATAAAGTTTTTTCTTAAGAAATAAACTTACAGTCCTATCCCCATTCTTATTTTTCCCTTCTTAGACGTAACCCCTAAACGGAAGTTCATGTGTATCAATCCCATATGTTCATAAAATCTCAACTCATATGCATACATATGGGTGTGTGTCATAAACAACATGTGGTGTTTTGTGCTTTTATAATTTAGATATATTTTTCATGTTAAATATATCCATGAAAATTACATGATAGTGATTTTCCACCTTGCTAACTACTATAACCAGTGTATCAGTGAATATTTTCATACACTACTAGTTCTTGCATGTGAGAGTGTCTCCAATGTATAGTTCTTCAATTGGGTGGTTTATCATTTTTTAAACTCAACTAGATGTCAGCTCTGCATAAAAATTCCTGTTTCTTACATTTTTACCAGCACTTGACATTTCTAGACTTTAAAATTTTGCCAAATTGATGGATATGAAATTGTATCTTAGTGTTATAATTTGCATTTTCTCATTATTACTTGAATTGAGCAAATCTTCCTATGCATATCAGCCATTTGAAGTTCCTCTTTTGTGAATGACTTGACTATGACCTTTGCCTGCCTTTCTACTGGTCTGTAAGACCTTTTGGTTTGATTTGTAGGAGATCTTTATATATCTTGATTCTGCTACTTACTAGCATTTTGACCTTAGGTGACTTAGTTAATTTCTCTCTGATTTAGTTTCTGCCTTTGTAAAAATGGTAAGAATAATATACCTACTCCATGAATTTGTTGCAAGGATTAAATGAGTTTTCATGTAAGGATTTGGCACAGTCAACATTATATAAGTTTTTGCTACCTTACTATTATTATTATTATTATTATTATCATTATTACTACTACTACTAAATGTTAATTACTTCACAGTGTTAAAAGCCAATCTCCTAGCAAACAGCTTATCTTTTAAATTTGTTTTACGATATCTTCTATCATATACAAAATTTTAATTTTGAGGTAGACAAAATTAATGGTGTTCTTTCTGGTTTGTGCTTTTTGTGCCTTGTTTAAGAAAGTGTTCTCTAGCTTAACATCAAAAATATATTCTCCTGTATTTTCTCATAAATAATATGCATTTGGGATTTCGGGCTTTTTTAATTAATTTTATTTATTTTTAAAGAAGCTTTAGATTACATAAATGTTACATAAAAATAATAGGGGATTCCCACATGCTCCACTCACTCTTCCTCCTACACTTTCCCACATTAACAACATCCTTCATTAGTGTGGTACCTTTGTTACAATTGATGGACACATACTGAAGCATTGCTACTAACCGTGAACTATAGTTTCCATTATAGTTTACACTCTTTTCCTGCACAGTTTTGTAGGTTAAGACAAAATATATAATGGCCTGTGTAACCGTTGGGGAATTTGATGTAATTATGAATTCCAAAAATCATAATTGGATCATGCCTGTAATCTGATCTGTTAATCTGGGCATGATTGAATTATGATTAGGGCGTTGACTGGGCCATGTCAGTCAGTAGGGCATTGAGCCCCACCCCCAGGTGGGTGGGGAATTGAATATAAAAGGCAAGGCAAAAAACAGAGTTGAAGCAGTCTTTTGAGAAGCAGTTTTGATGTTGGAAAGAAGGCCCCAGGATAAGAGAAGCAAGCCGTTCGCCTGATCGTCTACAGCTGACCTTGTGGAGGAAACAGGAGCTAAGCCGGGAGAGAAACGCAGCCCTGGGAAGAGAGGAACCCCAGAAGCCTGAACCCTGGCAAATGCCGGCAGCTGTCTTGCTCCAACACATGACAAAGGACTTTGGTGAGGAAAGAAACTTATGCTTTATGGCCTGGTAACTGTGGACTTCTACCCCAAATAAATACCCTTTATAAAGACCAACCCATTTTTGGTATTTCACATTAGCACCCCTTTGGCTGACTAATACAGCCTGTATCTGTCATTGCAATGTCATGCAGGACAATTCCAATGTCCCAAAAATACCCCCATATTACACCTATTCTTCCCTCTCCCTCCCCTAAGAACTTCTGGTGGCCACTGCCTTTATATTAACGAAAAAATTTCTTCCATTGCTAGAATAATAATAAGTCTATAGTAGAATAATAATAAGCCTACTTTAGTCCATTGTTCATTCCCCAATCTTGAGGATTTGGGGATGGTGATGCCCACTCTGCTTTAATTGAGAAGGGGCTTAGATCTCATGGGGCAGATGGATAGCACTATCTTGCTTGCAGTTGCAGACACTCTCTGTTCCTTCAGATGGGTGTTGTCCATCATCATCTCCTTGTTAGTTGTCCTGGGGAGTCCAATGAACTGGAGAATAGGTGTTGCAACTCTGTTGAGATTCAGGGCTCAACTGGCACATGGACTTAAGTCTCTGGAACATATATTTATCAAGTATAGTGCTAATTTTAGGTTCAAATAAAAGGAGCAGAAGAGCCATGTGTAGGAAAACTATAAATGAGTCTAACTCTGTTACATTGGGGAGCATGAATTCCAAAGTAAGGCCCACTGACAGTGTGCCAAATTCCTGAGCTGTCTGCCCTGCTTATAGTATCTGGGTGTCACTAGAGCTCTCAGAAGCCCCACTCTTTGAGGCACTGTGGCAGTCAATGAGATCCTGTTGAGATATGTGTAGTAGTTTGGTATTATTTATGAATTCCAAAAACAGATATTGGGTTATGTTTGTAAACTGGCCTGTTTTCATATTAGATTGTATTGGATTCAAAGGTTTCACTTTTACTTGATTAAATAATAATTAAGGCTTTGATTGAGCCACATCAGGACATTGAGTCTCTGCCCCCTTGGTGGGCAGGGACTCACAGAGAAAACTACATGACAGAGCAGAGGAGTTAGTCAGAGTTTTGATGCTAGAGCTTTAATGCTGAAGCCTGGGAAGTAAGCACACAGAGGAGCAGAGAGAAGGCTCGATTAGACATGGCAGAGGCCCTGGGAAGAGAGAGGAGCTGTTCACCTGAGTCTACAGCTGGCCTTGTGGAGAGAGCAAAGCAGCTGAGACTGGAGAGGAGCAAGCCCCGGGAAGAGAGGAGCCAAGGAAGGCTGAAGCTTTGCAGACGTTTGGAGCCATCTTGTTCCAACATGTGGCAACAGACTTTGGTGAAGTAAATTATGCTTTATGTCCTGGTAACTGTAAGCTTCTACCCCACATAAATACCCTTTATAAAAGCCAACAGATTTCTGGTATTTTGCATCAGCACCCCTTTGGCTGACTAATACAATATGCATAAGCATAACCTCTGGAATGACCTCCCAACTCACTTTGAAATCTCTTAGCTATTAAACTCATTTGTCTTTACCCTTTACCCTTTTGGTCAAGGTCTTTTTCCAGATGCATTTCTAGTTGGCGCTTGGTAATAATCTCTTGGTGTCAGGGAGGCTCTTCCCCGGAAGTCATGTCCCACACCAGGGGGAAGGCAGTGAGTTTATATGCTGAGTTTGGCTTAGAGAGAGGCCAAATTTGAGCAATAAGGAGGCTTTCAGTAGGTAACTCTTAGGCAATATATAATACTAGGCTAAGATTCAATTTCACAAGAAAGGGTTCATAAATACAATCATCAATATCAAGGGCCTAGTGTAATGGTCTGTCCTCCTTCACTAGGCACGGCCCTTGTACTTGGGGGATTCTTGCTGTCCTATTAGAGAATGTAGCAGAACTCCCCAGGATGGCAATTCAATATTCTTTTGGTTATTTTGTCAATCTCCACCCACCAAGATAATGCCCCATGAACACCTGAACATATTCATATAACTTAGATGCATGCCCCAGGTGAACCCCTCCCCATGCATCCCCCCATCACCAACACCCCACACCCGTGATCCTCCCCTGTCACATTTGTGACCCTTCTGTGATCTAAAACCTCTCCAAAAAAGAAGCCAACAAAATAAAGAAATACAATTAATAGGAAAATGAAATAATAATAGGTTTAGAAATAACAAATAATTTTTTAAAATTTGAAATAAAAAATAATTTTTAAACATTGTGTCTTTCATCACTGTAACAACTCTTGTCTGGTACGTACAGTGACATTTTCTTCCATATAGTCCCCCAGTGTCTTATTTTGTTTTGTTTTGTTTTATCTTCAAAGAACTTTTAGGTTACAGAAAAGTCACAGAGAGAATATAGGGGATTCCCATATACCCAATGCCCTCCCCATTTTCCTCTCTTCCCTGTCAATAACATTTTAAATGCAGATGGTACATTTACTACAACTGATGTATAAATATTGAAGCATTGCTACTATCCATGGTCGATGGTTTGCATTATGGTTTACATCTGTTTTTAATTTATCTGAAAATGGTGTGAGGGTGGGATCTCATTTTACAATTTTCTACCTGAAAATGCAATTGTCCTAGTATCATATATGGAATGGGCCTTCCTTCCTTCAGTTATTTAATATTCCTCCTTTTTATGCATTATTCTATGCTCTCATTTATACTTGGGATTATTTTAAAGCTCTCTATTTTGTTCCATTCATCTATTTTTCTTTATTCTTACTACTTTTTAGCAAATTTATTCAAAATATTTGCTTTTTTTTCTTTTGGGTATTCAAAATCTCCTTTCTTTTGGTAGTTCTTGAAACTTTTGTTTTCAAATTGACAGTATCATCTTCCTTTATGAGGGTAGGTTCCATGAAACTAAGAACCATTTACATATGTTGGGTGCCTTGTCCTTTTTAAGGGATCAAAAATCTGGTGAAAGAAATTTTATGACAAACACTTTTAGTTGAAATTTATAGTTTGTATATTATAAGTCCTTAAAGTATTTCAGAGCCTATTAGTTGCTTAGAGAAGTAAAAAATATATAACTTTTTGGTCTTAGAAATTAATCTCAAAATGACCATGTTGTGTTTCTTGATTAGGGAAAATTGTACAAGTTTATTTCACAGTATCATTCATAATGTCACATTCCAAATTCCTTTCTGGATCTAAAAGAATATATCACATTTTACAGATTTGAGTCTGTTGTGGATTGACTTGGTGCCATGGGCTTTAAAAATCTTTTAAGGAGTCAGAAATAGTGAATTAATTTGAAATCCTTTGTTGATATGGATGAAGTGAGAAAAGTATTTATAAAACCACTAATCACACTTCAAAATATACTTGAAAATGAATCAGAAGACAGATGTAATAACTGTATTTTCATTTTGTTATCCCCTCAGAAGTCTCAGCACTTTGGAAAACCTTATTTAAATGTTAAGTATTACTTGTTTTTTCCCCCATTTCCTTTATTTTGATAAATATACCTTGTCATGGAACCATCTGTGCCATCATGAAAAAGTAGATTGTTACCATTTTAAGTCTGAACATAGTTTAAATGAATACAAAAATAAAAAACCAATAAAACTTAGAATCACAAATCAGGTCAAACATAATTTATAACATATAAACCCTCTGAAAGCACAGCTCTCTATTAGTTATTAAAGTTAACTGTGTTCCAAACTTTCTACTAGAGCTATTCTTTCACTCTTCAGTCTATAATTACAAAATTGTCTTCAAGATAAGGAAAAACTTGTGTGTGCTACACAGTTGGTACCTAATAAACACCCTTGGAATAAATGAATCGAGTGTAAAATAGTTGGCATTGTGGTTCAGTTACGGTTTTTCTGAAAGACAAACTGAAACATTTAGTGCTGGTGTGATCACCCCACAGAGGCGGGATGATTCCCCACTCAAAATTTGGTTCACGTGTTGAGACTGATGACACCACACACACTCCAAAAGGGTATGAAAGGTATACTACTCACACCACAAGGCTTTCCATGGAGAGCAAGGCAAGCTCCCAAGCAGGTCTGAAAATGACTTGAAAGAGTGGGCAGAGGCGAATGACTTGGAGTTTTATGGTGGTTTAGGAGTAGAACTGGAGCGAGAGCTTGAGCTCCCTTGCAAAGGCTAGGGCCTGTTGTTTTGAACTTCCCACTGGTGCTGAAGTAGAGAGCATTTGGGACTTCTTATTAGCTGCCCAGATGAGGGCCAGAAGAGGAAGAGAGAAGGGTGGAGCTAGAAACCGTCAGCAGTCAAACGTCAAAAATGAGGTCAGAATCGTTATTAAGAATGCCTTTTTATACAGTTTGGAAATGTGGCATTTAGCTTGTAAGATGATCTTGTGATATCTACTGCAGGACATTAAAAGTCTTTACCCTTTGTATTCTTGTGTGAGGCATGGGTCACAAACACAAATGAGTTGTTAGGCTTAGTGAAGAAAACTCATGATTTCCAGGCAGATACATCAGTTAGTCACTAGCTAACTTTTTAACCTTGGGAAGCTTATTAAATAGTTCTGAGACTCAGCATTCTTGTCTAGAAAATGGGATAATGCCCCTGCCTCATAGGATTGTGTTATAAGTTGAATTGTATCCCCCCAAAAGCTATGTTGAAGACCTAATCCCAAGTACCTCAGAATGTGTTGTAGATGGATAGGCAAGTTAAAATGAGGTCATACTGGAGTAGAGTGTGTCCTTAATCCAATATGACTGCTGTCTTTTTAAGAAGATGAAATTTGGACACAGGCAGACAGGGGAGAATGCCATGAATTGCCAGTAAGCCACCACAAGTGCAAAATATCATTTAGACCTTGTATTAAAGAATAAACACGTGAGAAAATTCTGAAAGACTATAGTAAATAGGAAGTTGCCTACAAGTTTTTAAAACTTAATGTGTAACTAGTATAATCAAAACAGTATGTATCTGGCATGATGAGTGAATCATAGATCAGTAGACTAGCTGGGGTTCTTAATCTGGATTTCCATATAACTTGTTTCCTTGCCTAGGTTAACCAGTATGTCTCATTTTAGGCATTTAAAAAGATTATTATGAGGAGAGTTCCATAGGCTCCATCAGACTTCCACATAGAATCCTAGCACATTAAAAACATCAAGTAATAAAATAAAATAAAATCATTTGAAAACTCTCTTGAAGCTTTAAGAACCTCCTAGAAGGGCCAAGTAGAAACCGATGAACGTATTATTTATCTATTGCTGCATAACACATGTTCTCAAAAGTTAGTGACTTAAAACATTAACATTTACCATCTCACAGTGACTGTGAGTCATCAGTCCAGGTGTGGCTTAGGCTGAGACCCTATCCCAGGGTCTCTCACAAGGCTGCCATCTCATCTCAAGGTTTATCTGGAAAAGGAGCCACTTCCCAGCTCAATCTAGTGGTTATTTGTCAAGATTCAGTTCCTCCTGGGCTGTTGGACTGAGAACCTCACTTCTTCAGTGACTATTGGCTGGAGGCTACTCTCACACAATGCATCTTACTTCTTCAGAAGAAGCAAGCAGAGAAAGGGTCAGCAAGATTAAAGTTACAGTCTTTTGTAACCTAATCTCAGAAGTGACATTCCATCCCTTTTTCCATATTCTATTAGAACCAAGTCACTAGGTCCGGTTCCCCCTCAGGGGAGGGGTTTACACAGGGAGCAGGGGATATTGGGAGCCATTTTAGCAGCTGCCTATCTTAGTGAAGTTATTTCAATTCAGAGTAGATAGGGAGATTAGTCAATACATACATTAGGGACACTGGGCAACCAAATTTGGAATAATATAAAGTTATGTTCCCTGTTTTACACTATGTATAAAAACAAGCTCCAGAAGAACAAAATATCTAAATCTAAGAAGTAAGATTTTAAGTATTAGAATAAAATATAAAATAGGTTAGAACTTCAGAGTTCAGGAGGCCTTCCTAAGAAAAACAGGAAAGCCATCACTGGTTAAGTAAGTGACAGATTAGAGATAGATGTGGGAAACGTCTACATAAATGGAGTCAAAATATGTGTCATACCAGGAGAATATAATTATTATCTTGTAATATATCAAATATGAATATTCTTTCTGTAGAGAAAAGTTCTATGAATAAATAAGAAAGAGGCAACTCAGTAGGAAAAGCAAAAAATCTTAATGACCCATTTATAGAAGAGTACATGCAAATAAGTATTTTGAAACATATTTAGCTTCATTAGTAGTTATATAGAGAGAGAATTTTTCATCCATAAAATTGGTAAAAATTATCAAAACCATAACATACAGTGCTGAAGAGTGCATAAGACATACACATTTGAGAGGCTGTAAAATTAAAATCCATCAATCCTTTGCCTTAGTAATTTAACTTGTAGATATAGTCTATAAAAAATAGAATGATTTTTCAATGCAGCACTACTTGAAAAACAAAATTTTGAAAGATTCTAAGTATCTAATGGAAAACTCTTGAACTAATTATGACATATTGATAATATGAAATAAACATTCAAACATTAAAAGAATGATATATATATAATGTCATAATGGTCATGATATTGTTAAATGAAAAATGCAAGTTGCAGATTAATATCAATAGCATGATTTTGTTTAAATATATAAAATATATATATACACTCTCATATATTTCTGTTTTTATATTTTATTCAGAATCACTTTGCATGAAATTAGAAAAAAATAACAGTGTGGGTGTATTCTTACTTTCAATGGTTACTTCTTAGTGGAAGTGGGGAAATAAAAACGGGGTGCAGAACTTCTATTATCTCATATTTTAAATCACTTTTTAAGTTGTGGGTTCAGAGTGATAGAAAAATAAGATTTAGGATTCAACATTACTAATAATAGAACACGCATAGATCTTAAATCTTCTCTAGAATAAAGCAAGATATAAATACATATGATGCCTAGCTGTGTTTCCAAAGTCTTTGTTTTTTGACTAAATAAAATGCCAAAATACCCCCAAATTATGAGGTTTCTTCTAAATTATAATTACATTAATAATGAGGAGGAGAAGGAGAATCTTCTTATAATCTGTATCACTTCCTTTTTCAAATGTTTGCCCTTAGCACACTATAGACTATTCAACTGAATATAGTTTAAAGTGAGTATTGTATGACCATTTGGGGAAAATTTTCAATTTATTCACAATATTGCTTAATTGTTGAATGCATTATAGTTTGGTTGTCCTTAGGTTTTAAGCACAGAGGTGACCTGAAACTCTGTTCTTTTTTTTTTTTTTTTTAA
>JAQZBX010091473.1:0-12385 GCA_029593785.1 Cabassous unicinctus
CCCACTGAGGTCTCTTCCTTAGTCTGATTGGAATAGACTCACCAGACTGCTCTGAGATGACTAATTTCTGATCCTGGTGACCACTGGCAAATTCCTTTGTGCCTGCATAAGGGACAGTCTGCTTGTGAGAATTTTCCTCTTACTACAATGAAACCTTCCTTATTCAGACACTTCAGTGGATGGCACATAATCCTAAATATTGAGAGCTTCCTAAGAGAAACATGTACACATACAGGAAGCCCCAGACCTAACAGGAAACCAGCCCTTACCCTCCCTCTGCACCTGCTCCTGTGGCTGAGACCCATGTCTTTTGTTCCTGTCCACCCCTGCAGCCCAGCACCCTCCAGCTGCCATCAAGTGGGACTGAGTCTGGACTCACACTGCTCCCCTCACTGTGTCTCACTCAGCAGTATATTGCTGTATCCTCAGTTCTCAGACTGTCCACCTGCAGACACAGCATGTCCCTGTCAAAGCCCCTGAGATGGGGAATTGGCCCTTCCCAGGTCTGCCTTGTGTGTGGTAGGAGCAGCATTGCTGATGTGTGAGACCCTCTCTAACCCTGCCCTGTAGCCTGGGGCTCTCAGGTCATGTTGTAGCTCCTGGAGGTGAAGCCAGGGTCTGCCAAGGAGAGTGTCAGAGACCTCCTGTCTGTATGAAATCTCACCCAGACTCCACATACTGGATACCTGCAAGCAAAGCCATCCTGGAAAGGAAACCAGCCACACAGAGCCACTGCTTCTCTCACTCACATCAACTCACTTTCTCAAGATTGCTGGCTCCACATAAAATGACCTTATGAAATGGTGATAAGGAAAACCCAGCTAGACCCTAACTCCATGTTGATTCCTGTGTTCATTCCTGATGACCAAATGGGAACACATGGGAATCCCAGAGCTGGGACTCCTCTCCCAGAGCTTCAGGGACAGTGCTGGGCTGGCTTATGTCAGCAAAAGGAGAGCCTATATTTGCAAATCCTCTTACTATGTAGCAAGCTCTGGGGTTGGAACTTGGGAGAGGGAAGCACCCAGAGCAGATATGAGTGTCCTGGGTGAGTTGGGAGACAATGATAGCATTATGGATAACATGATTTCTTATTATGTGCTATTGCTGGACTAAGCACATAGAACCCATGGTCTTATTTCATTTATGTTAAGGAGATGTTAGTGTTACCACCAATTTGCAGATGTAAGATTTCAAACAGAAGTGTGGGAGTGTTGGACAACATTCCTCAAATCATATGTTTGATGAGAGTGAGCCCCAGGATGGTGCTCCCATGAGTCAGCTCCAAAACAGAGGGGGGCAGGCCCTGGGGGTTTTGCAGCAGCCTCTTCATGTAATGAGACACTGCTTGATATTGCTTCATACCACTGTTTACTTAAAGAGCAACCAGAGTTCATGCACATGTACTTAAAGGAGCTCCTGGATTTTCACAGGTGTGATTACTTATCTATCTCTTCAGCCTAACAAACTATCATTTGTTAGTTTTTAGCAGCATTTTTAAGTATAGTTGATATATGTTAATCTTCACATTTTAAAATGTACAATTTTATAAGTGTTTATATATTTATACACCCCTGTAACAGCACTTCAAACCTCATAATAAACATCAAAAACATTTTGACTTGTATTCCTATAAGTCTTAATTACTGCTTCTTCCTGTCTCTCCAAAGAACTATTAATCTTCATTTATTAACAGTGAATTGATATATAAATTACATATAAAGTTCACCCATTTAAAATAATATAATTAAATATTTTTATTATATTCCACAAATACAAGCCACCATTACAAGAGTCAATATTAGTAGGTTTCATCACATCACAAAGAAACTTACAGACCCTCTAGGAGTCACCTTTCTATCCTTATACCTCCATATAGCCCTAATCAACAATGATTTACTTTACCTCTCTAGGTTTCCCTGTGCTTGGCTGTAATATGAAATGAATCACAAACTATGTGGTCATTCTTGACTGGCTTCTTTCACTTACCATAATTTTTCCATGGCTCATCCAGTGGTAACAAATACTAATCATTCATTTTTTAAAACCAATGATCCTTGTGATATAAATACAACACAAAATTCCCCAAATTAATCATTCATGTGTACAATTAAGTGATATTAATTAAACTCCCAATTTTGTGCTACATGCCTTATCAAACATTATGACAAGATTTTTTATCACCTCAAACAGAATCCTTTACCTATTAAGAATTAACTCCCAAATTAGATTCTGAGTCTGTTAACCTCTAATCTAGTTACTGTATCTATGAATTTGCTCTTACTGAAATTTCTTATCTGTGAAATCATACCAAATTTTTACCTATTGTATTGACATGGTTAACTCAATACATTTCATGATTTGTCTGCATTGTAGCATGCACCAGAACTTCCTACCTTTGTACAGCTGAATAAAATTCCATTGAGTGCATATACCACAAATTGTTTATTCAATCATCTGCTGATTGGCACTCAGATTGCTTCCACACCTTGACTATTGTACAAATGCTGCTATCAACTTTTGTGTGCAGATATGTTTGAATCCTGGTTTACAATCTTTTGGAGTATGTTCCTAATAGTGGAATTGCAGGGTCACATGGTAATTTTATATTTAATCATTTGAGGACTTGCAAGTCTTTATTCCTAAGAGAAGCAGAATTTTTCCACATCATCTCAATAACTTGTTTTTATTCTACTTTTTTATTCTAGCCATTCTAGTGGGTGTGATGTGGTATCACATTGTAATTTTTATTTACCTTTCTCTAATGACAAATCATGCCACACTTTTTCATGTACTTACAAATGATATGTACATATTCTTTGCATCCTTTTATTTTTGTGGAGCTATATGAAGCCCATTCTAGGGGTTGTTGCATCACAATCTTAATGGTGATTCCTTGTGTCACAAATTGTTAATGTTGAAGAAGTCAAACATCTCTTTTTGTTCTTTTGTTGCTCATAATATTGACCTAATGTAAAAGAATCCTTTGCTAAATACAAAGTCATAAAAATTTGTCCCTATGCTTTCTTCTAAGATATGTAGTGTTTTTCTTTTACATTAAAGGTTGTGAGTCATTTTGTGTTCATATTTGTGTATAGTGACATAAATTTCCAAATTTATTATTTTCTACATAGCCTTCCCATTATTGCAGCATCACTTGTTGAAAAGCCTATTTTTATCCTTTGAATAGTTTTGACACCTTTATCAAAATTAATTAATCAAATAATTTTAAAATATTTTGTTTTTTCCCATTTTTTGAATGTCCCAATGTGTTAATTATATTTTATTTTTAGTGTTTTTTTTCTGAGTTTTCATGTATTTTATCTCTTGCATTTAAGCTTATCATTATTATTTCATTTTCCTATTAATTGTATTTGGTTATTATATGGGCTTCATCTTCACGGAAGGTTTAGATCACAGAAGGGTTACAATGGGGGCCGCAGAGGATCATTGCTGGGGGGTGTCTGGAATGGGGGATTCATGGGAGGAAGTTCATCTGAATACACATGAAAGATAAATAAAATTGTGCAAATGATCAAGGGATGGGGCTTGGTCACGGTGGGTAGACAATCACTCAATAAATGAGGGAATACTGAATTCCCAGCCTGGAGAGCTCTAACACATTCTCCAAGAGAGCAGAAACAGTCCCCCAAGTGCAGGGGCAGTGTCTGGCAAAAGGGGATGGTCCACTGATGGGTTCTTGTTATTGATGACTAGCCTTATGAGTCTTTGTTCTTGTAATTGAAACTTAGCCTACTGTTATGGGGTGCCTAAGGGTTGCCACCTGAGAGCCTCCTTGTTGCTCAAATGTGGCGTCTCTCTAAGCCAAACTCAGCATATGATTGCATTACATTACCCCCAGCATGGGACATGACTCCCGGGGATGAGCCTCCCTGGCAACAAGAGATTAATACCAAATGCCAACTGGCAATATGACTGGAAAAAGACCTTGAATAAAAGGGGGAAAAGGTAAAGACAAATGAGTTCATGTGGCTAAGAGACTTCAAAGAGAGTCAGGAGGTCATCCCAGAGGTACCGCTTACGCACACCTCAGTAGGATCTCATAGAACACCAAGGTGGATATCACCCCAAACAGAGGGGCTCCTGAGGGCTCTGGAGACACCCAGGTCCTGTATAAGGAGGGATAGCTCCAGAGATTGATGCCTTATCAGTGGGCTCTACTTTGGAATCTGTGCTCCTGAGAGTGACAGAGTTGGACTCAAATAAGTCTTCCCTGCACAAGGTCCATCAGTCCCTTCTATTCAAGCCTATATGTGATGCTGGAGTTTGTAGGTGTAATTCCAGAGACTGGAGCCTCTGGCCTGCCCATGTGCCAGCTGTGCCTGGAATCTTCGTGGAGCTGCAACTCCTACTCTACAGCTCAATGGACTCACCCAAGTCACCTGGTGAGGAGACGATGATGGACAATGGCCATCCCAGGGAATGGAGAAAGCCTGCAGCTGCAGGCAGGATAATCCCATCCACCGTATCCATGGGATATAAGCCCCCTCTCACGTGGAGGTGGAGTGGACATCACTATCCCAGACTCCTCAGGATTGGGGAAAGAGTTATGGACTAGAGTGGACTTAATGGTATTCTGTTGTTACATACTGTGATTCAAATAATGGAAGAAATTATAACAGTGAGGTGGAGCCAGTGGCCACTAGATGCTTTTGGGGCAGGGAAGGGAAAAGCAATTGTAATACAGGTGCTTTTTCAGGACTTGGGAATTATCCTGAGACATTACAATGACAGATATAGGCCAGTTTACATCAGTGTATACCATGCAGAACAGTGTGGAAGAGAGTGTGGTATACAATGTGAACTGTGGTCCATGCTTAGTGGCAAAGCCCCTGGATGTGTATGTCAATTGCAGGTGATGTGCCACACTAATGAAAGATGTTCATGTGGGATGTTATGGGAGGTGTGGGTGGTGGGGAATATGGGAATCCTTGTAATTTTTGTGTAACATTTATGTAATCTAAGCATCTTTAAAAAAAATATATATATATATATAATAACATTTATGTAAGCAAATACAAAAAGAAATTAATCAAATATGTATGGACTTATTTCTGGGTTCTGAACTCTGATTGATCTGTATGTCTATCTTTTCTTTCCTGCACCACATTTTCTTAAATACCATTGAATCATAGTAAGCTTTGAAATTCGGAAGCATGAGACTTCCTACTGCATCTTTTATTTATATTTTTTGTCTATTCTTGCTCCCTCACAACAACATGATTTTTAGAGTCAGTTTGTCATTTAATACAAATAAATCAGCTGGAAATTTTGCATGAATAATGTTGAAATTGTAGTTCACTGGGGGTGTAGTGTTATCATAAAAATATGTTAAGTGTTCTGAAACACAAACATTAAACAATTTACATTTTATTTATATAATAAATTTGTTCAAAAATATACTGTATCTCTCAGAACATAAGTTTAGTACTTTTTATTAAATTTATTCCTAAGCATTTATTACTTTATTCTTTGATGTCATTCTGAATGGAATTATTTTAAATTCATTTTGGGAATGATAATTGCCACTATATAGAAATACATTTGATTTTTGTATGTTGATCTTATTTACTGCAAACTTGCTGCACTCTTGTTCTAACAGATTGTTGTGAATTCCTGAGAATTTCTATATGAGATTACATACATTTCAAAACAAGTTCCTTGAATTTATTCTTTTACAATCTGTATTATTCTTCTGGCCTAATTGCACTGGCTATAATCTTTAGTACAATTTTTAATAGAAGGGGTCATGACCAATATCCTTTTTGGTTCCTGATCTAAGGGAAATACCATCCAAACTTTTAGCTTTAAGGATGATGGTGGTCAATGCCCCAACCCCGACCGCCAGAGCTCTAACCCGAGCCGGGGCCACCCGAGTAGCGCGGCGGCAGCTGCGGGGGCTGCTCCGGGGGTTGGGCGGCAGCAGGCAGTCAGCGACGCGCGACGGAGTCGGATGGCTCTATGCGGGCAGGCGGCGGGCGCCCGTTGTTGCACAGTGAGCTGATGGTGTACATCTCCTCCTTTTGGCCTTCGCACCAGTCTCCAGTCCTGAGCAATAGCCCAGGCTCGAATTCCTCATGCACACGTGCGGCTGGTTCGTGGAGGAACTGCACGTGGAGTTTGCCGCCCAGAATTGCCTGAGCCAATTTAACTGTTTCAGGACAACCATGGTACAGATATGGTCTCTGTGTGCCTTCCACCTGGACCTTTTTAAGTGCTTTGAATGTTGTACATTTATTGTTAAAGGACAGTCTGCAATAACAAAGTTAGTAGACAACGTGTGTGCCCAGCAGTGCTGAGACTGGGTGCTCTATTGTAAGATTTGGAAACACAATTTATGCAACAGATGTCCAGATATGAATCTATTTGTGGAAAAAGTTTATATGTGTTTTACAAATGGTTTTACCGTCTTATATTAAAATGACCTTTTGACAGGTGTGCACTGTTTTGTATCCAGTGAGCACACACCTGTGGATTTTATATGTACGTCAGTAGTGTGAATCCACTGGCACAGTGTGTGTAAATGCCAGATGTGGTGAGATTTTATCTTACAAATTTGATCAGATAAAATAATTCCCGGTAGAAACTGCAAGGAAACCAGTTGAATGTTTGACCTGATAACTGTTGTTGTATGGTTTATATTAAATGTACATTCTTTTAATCAATGAATAAAGCATTAAAAAGTGATCATTGTAATATATTTTATTACACATGAAGCATGAAAACTTTTAGCGTTAAACTGCACCAGTCTTAAAAAAAAAAAAGAATAATTTTGTGATGGTTAAGCTAATGTGTCAACTCAGCCAGGTAATTGTGCCCAGATGTTTGGTCAAGCAAGCACTGGGCTAATGGTAATACAAGGACATTTTATGGACTCTAGTCACCATTGAGTTTACTGCATAGATGGCTGATTACATCTACATCAATCAGGAAGATTGTCATCAGCAATGAGTGATGGTTTATACAATCAGTTGAATGCCTTAAAAGAGGAAGTGATTTCAGCAGAGAGAATTTCCCAGCTCATCTTTTGACAGCCAACTCTCCCAGAAACTCATCAAAGACCTTCATTGGACTTTCATCAGAGCCCCTGGTTTGCAGCCTACCTGTGGAACCTGGACTTCTGCATCCCCACAGTCATGTCATAGACTCTTATAAAATGTCATATTATTGACAGGCATCTCCTGTTGATTCTGTTTCCCTTGAGAACCCTGACTAATACAAATGATAATGGTCCATTTTTTGTAAATGTCCTTTAATTGCTTGAGAAAGTCTCATCTGTACCATGCTCATTGATAGTACTTAATTAAAAAGATATTGGATTTTAAGGGAATTTATACTTTTATATTGAGATGATCCTTCAGTTTTCCTTTTTATTCTATTGATTTAATGTGTTACATTAATTGGTTGATGCAAGATAGGTAAATCTTGAATCCCTTAGGAAAAATGCCATTTTTATGACATGTAATTATTTTTATATTTTACATTTTACTGATCTTTCTATCTGGTATTTATTTAAGGATATTGTCCCAATATTCAGAAGAGAAGTTGATATCACAATTTAGGAAGAATTGTGATTAATTCCTCTCTGAATGATGTAGAATACATCTATGGAGCTATAGACACTTTGAATTTTCTTTTTGGGTACTTATGATTACTGATAAAATCTCTTCATTTGATATATGTCTATTAAGATGATTTATTTATTTATTTTGGAAACATTTTCATCATATTGTGTATTTACAGGAATTTTTCCAATTCATTTAAGTTTTCTCATTTATTTTGACACATCATTAATCAAAATGTTCCTTTCAATCATTGTTATTTCTGTTGTCACTCTCTCATTAGTAATTCTAATAATTCTACTATTTCAAATATATAGTTGAACATGTCTAGATATATTTCTTAAAATTTCACTTATTATTCTCTTACTCTACAGAACTTTCATTTGATTTTTTAATAATGCCTGTCTCTTTATTGATATTATTTGGTACAATGTTACTAATATATCTTCCTTTGCTTCTTTTATCATTTTCCACTCGTGAAAACATTTATAATGACTACTTGAAATAATTAATCTGTTAAATATGATATATGAACTTTCTCACAAGTAGTTTCTGTTACATGCATTTTTCTAGTGTTTGGGTTATGTATTTATGCATCTTTGTATAACTCATAATTTCTCATTGGAAACTGGACAGTCTGGGTAATATATTGTATCAAGTCTAGATTCTGCCAGTCTTTCCCCTGTGCTAGTTCTTTGCCTCCTCACTTGTTTAGTGACTAGCTGGAATAATTCAATGAAGTATCCCTGCCCCACTGTCTTGAGTCTCTGATAGTTTCCTCAGGGAAGTGCAGATTTGGTTATTCCACAGTCTTCCTTGCATGAGAGTTGTACTTGTGGTCCCCTCTTCAAATGGCCATACCTCACTGGTACACATAAATAATTGTTGTCTAATTGCTGTATTTGTTACAACATACAATGAGGTCTAAATATGTGTACAATACAATCTAATCAAATTTTGGACACTTTTGAGGGTTAGTTATGAGGTCAGTGCTGGGTGTTTTTTCTAACCCAAGAAGTCTCCTCTCAGCTGTCTTATTCTCCATGTCTCACTTGTAAACTATCTGGTCTTCAGACTAGATTGTGTCTTCACTAGTCCACCATTCTGCCAATTCCCCTCACCACAATGCCAGTTTGTGAGGAAATTCTGAGGTTTAAACTTCTCCCAACTATGTTCAAAAGCATTCAGCCAATATCTTTTAACAGAACTCTAAAGCTGAGGCTGGGAATATGAAAACCTCACTCTGAAAGAAATCCCTGTGTTAAGAAGTATTTTGTGAATAAAGGGAGAGAGATTGACGTCCTCTAGGTTTGGCACTCTTTGCTTGGAATCAACCTCATGAGCCAAACAGAGATATATCAGGGGGCCACACCCAAGATTGTGCTTCAATTCTAGAAGGGGGGATAAGCAAAAGAAGGAAGCACTACCTCTTTTTTTAATTTAATTTTATTTTTCATATATATTTTAAAAGATGCTTAGATTACAAAGATGTTACACAAAAATTACAGGGATTCCCATGATCTCCACCTCCCATACCTCCCATAACATCTCACATAAACCTCTTTCATTAGTGTGGCACATCACCTGCAATGGATATACACATCCTGGGGCTTTGCCACTAAACATAGACCACAGTTCACATCATAGGCCACACTCTCTCCCACACAGTTCTGCATGGTATGTGGTGCTCTAAAATGGTCTATATCTGTCACCACAGCATCATGCAGGACAACCCCCAATTCCTGAAAAAGCCCCTGTATTGCAACTGCCATTCCCCTCCCTGCCCTGAAAACATCTAGTGGCCACTGGCTTCACCTCACTGTTATAACTTCTTCCATTGCTTGAATCCCAATATGTCTACAACAGAATACCATTGAGTCCACTCTAGTCCATAGCTCTTCCCTGAAGCACTACCTCTTGATCACACTCACTCTAGACTTAACCTCAGAAACAGCATCCAGGTCAGGGTGAGAGCTGCTGATGCCCTGCTCTTCCTGGGAAGAAATACCTCTTATGGACTTTTACTTGTTTAGATTCTTTCATTCAACATAGATATAATAATTCATTTTTATGTTATGTATCAGGTGTCCATTAATTTGAACAGCAAATAGTATTTCAGTATATCCATATGCCAAAATTTGTTTATCTTTTAACCTGCTGATTGGTGTTTTTATTGTTTCCAATTTATGTGTAATCTAATACTCTTTATGGCCACATAGATAGCTGAGAAAAAATTTTGCTCTTATTCTTATAATAGCAGTAAAAATAAGAGATCTGGAAAAACTGCAAATTTTCAAATTGTTCTCAACATGGAAAAAATTGATGTCACAGAGCTAAGAAAAATCTTAAAATTTCAAGAGAGTGAAGTGTTAAAAGAGAAGTAGCAGCCAAACTAAAACCTAGTGGGGGCCAGTGTTGTCAGATCACACATAAGTTAGTAAGAAGATTAAATTAGTAATCATTAATAAATTTCTAAACTCTCAGTGTGATAAAGTTGTTAGGGTGAATCTCACCAGGGCCACATCCAAGCTGTCTTGCAGGCTTTATCTCCAAAATTAGGGAGAATACACCAAAAAGCTACACAGAACAAAATAAAACAAAAACAAATAACAGATTATTCCCAGGTGTGTTTAGGGAGAGGGACAGCAACTATTGTAGAAATACATCCACAACCCCCTCCTTAGTTCTACTCCAAAACAAAACAATTATTCTGCATGGGAAAAGCAAGTGAAATCAATGTCCTATGGACACTGGTGGGATCCACTAGAAGGTGGAAGGAGAGAGTTCATCATGGAATGAATGTCCAGAAGCTTCCCCCCTATTTCACTATGGAGCAAAAGCCTTAACCCACAGATGGAGTTCTCTGAAATAGGCAACTAAAGACAAGGCAGCTTAGATGGCAATATCTGGGAAAATACACACTCTACCTCAGGAAGGGACAGTAATACCTGACAGGCCAAGCATTGCCTCATAAGGAGGGACAGGGGTACTTACTTGGATATTCCCATCACTGTCCATCCTGCTCATTTCCCAGCCTCTCCCTGGAATCTTGGATTCAGAGATTATGATAGACAAGTAGCCAGGTAAGTTCCAGGAGATTGTCATGTTCTGAAAGGCTGCCCCTGCCCCTGCACTGGGTCCTATAGGCATACTGGGACCTGCACAACTGGGAATAGCAAATACCCTTAACACAAGTCACACTGATGAGAAAGCTGTTTCCCACATGGAGATGCACAGCAGGGAGGAGGAACTTGGAGGCATGCTCTGCTTCACAGAATGCACTGGAACCTGAGGTCAAGCACACATGTGAATAGGTCTGGTCTCCCTGTCAGGACTCTTAGGTCAGCTCTGCCTTTGGACACCTGGGGATGTGTGGGGAGGAGTAGAGTGTAACAAGTTCTTTCTGATGGCTTCCCCTACTGCACAGAAAACTATTAGAGGAAGTTTAATATTATATTTACAGAAAACAGTTGATGATGTCAGGGAAAAAGTTTATGTGACAAATGATTGATTGATAAAGCGTGATTTACAAATAGCATGAATGCTATTTGGATTAAAAAATGATATATTGTGAACCTGCTTTTACTGTCTTATGAATATATTATATACTGAAAAGCTGTGTGAATGATACAATGATGGCATTTTTTGTAACAGAATCATAATTTATAAGGGCCTTAATATAAGTGCAGAGGATATGTCTTTGATGCCACATGAGATGGAAAGAACAAAGTAAGGCATGTATATCTATTTCATATATATGGAATTTATAATATGTGTATAATATATAATAGGCATATATTCCATGACAATGTTGATTATGGTGGATTTTGGTTGATTTTTGAATTAGTGGCAGTAAGAAGTGTTTGGTGCCACTTTCCCCACTTTATAAAGATCATTCCATGGCTGTAACTTCATGTGTGAAATTTAAGTCATTTCTCAGAGCTGTTATATATTTTCTTTACTCCTATTAGTGGTATAATCCCCTGTGGGAGCCAGAAAGGCCCAGTGTGTGCCCTCCCCTCTGACCACCATGACTGCTCAACCACTACTTGCCCTGGGCCTGCCCTGACATGTCTCACTTGTGCTACTGGGGCAGGTCAGCCCCACCCACCATGAGCCTCCTCCCCTGAACACTGACCAGTTTTGATTCACTCATCTCTGCATATGTCCTTCTATCTTATCATAACATTAACAGAACTTGAAAGCAGCATATTTCAACCTGGTTAATCAATATTAATTAAAGTTAAATAATAAATTTACTAAGACCTTCATCTCCAGCCTGGTTTCAAGTTGGTGAGGCAGCAATGTGAGGTGAAAAAGAATTGGCCTGACACTAAAGTCACCAATGTTTATGGTAAGATTTGGGACTAGGAAGCTATTAAGGCAAGTTCCAAGGTTAGGACCTGGTACTTAAGGCACTCAGAACATCCTTGCCTAGAGGTGTTGTTAGGGGAGTGTATTAGTCAGGGTTCTCTCGGGAAACAGAATCAACAGGAGATATCCGTCAATAATATGAGAATTTAAAAGAGTCTCTCACGCAACCGTGGGGATGCACAAGTCCAGGCTCCACAGGCAGGCTGCAAACCAGTGGCTCCGATGAAAATCCAACGAAGTGTCGTTGATGAGTTTCTGGGAGAAGTTGCCTGTCCAACGAAGAGCTGGGAAATTCTCTCTGAATGTTGAAATCACTTCCCCTTTTAAGCCATTCAACTGATTGGATAAAAGCGCCAGCCATTGATGATGTAATCTCCCTGATTGATGCAGATGTAATCAGCCATCCATGCAGTAAACTCACTGGTGAT
>JAQZBX010091474.1:0-12386 GCA_029593785.1 Cabassous unicinctus
TATATGGTGGATGGGTTTTTCCTGCCTGCAGCTGGAGGCCCTCTCCATTCCCTGGGATGGTCATTGCCCATCTTCGTCTCCTCGCCAGACCACTTGGATGAGTCCATTGAGCTGTAGGGTAGGAGTTGCAGCTCCACCGAGATTCCAGGCACAGCTGGCACATAGGTAGGCCAGAGGCTTCAGTCTCTGGAAGTACACCTAAAAACTCCAGCATCACATATAGGTTTGAATAGAAGGGACTGAAGGACCATGTGCAGGGAGGACTTATTTGAGCCCAACTCTGTCACTCTCATGAGAAAAGTTTCAAATGAAGAGCCCACTAATTAGACATCAATCTCTGGGACTATCCCACTTATATAGGACCTGGGGGTTTCCAGAGCCCCCAGGGGTCCCTCTGTGTGGGGTCATAGCCACTTTGGTGTTCTATGAGATCCTACTGAGGTGTGCGTAAGCATTACCTCTGGGATGACCTCCCAACTCTCTTTGAAGTCTCTAAGCCATGTGAACTCATTTCTCTTTACCTTTTCCCCCTTTATTCAAGGTTTTTTCCAAATCGTGTTGCCTGTTGGCATTTGGTATTAATCCCTCATTGCCAGGGAGGCTTATCCCTGTGAGTCATGTCCCACGTTGGGGGGAGGGTAATGCATTCATATGCTAAGTTTGGCTTAGAGAGAGGCCACATTTGAGCAACAAGGAGCTCTCAGGTGGCAACCCTTAGGCACCCCATAACAGAAGGCTAAATTTCAATTAGAACAGTAAATACTCATAAGGCTAATCCTCAATAACAAGAACCCGTCAGTGGGCCATCCTCTTTTGCCAGACATGGCCTCTGCACTCAGTGGATTGTTGCTGCTCCCTTGGGGAATGTAGCAGAACTCTCCAGGCTCGGAATTAAGATTTCCTCATTTATTGAGTAATTGTCTACCCACCGTGACCATGCCCCATCCCTTGATCATTTGAACAATTTTATATATCTTTTATGTATATTCAGATGGACTTACTCCCATGAATCCCCATCCCAGACAACCCCCACCAATAATCCACTGCAGCCCCACTTGTAACCTTTCTGTGATCTAAAACTTCCTTGAACATGAAGCCCATATAATAACAAAATACAATTAACAGGAAAAATAAATAATAATGATAAGCTTAAATGCAAGAGATAAGATCAAGGAAACTCAGAAGAAAAAAAAAGAAACTAAACTAAAAATAAAATATAATTAACGGATTGGGACATTCAAAAAAATGGGGAAAAAATCCTTTTTTAAAAGAAATTATTCTTTTTTCCTTTTATCACTGTGTTATTGGATGTCCAGTGTACTGTGCCACCTTCCCCCTCTCATTCCCCAGTGTTTTCCAAATTTTGATTTAATTTTCAAAGAAATTTTAGGTCACAGCAAAGTCACACACGGAATACTAGAGACTCCCACCTACACAACCTCACTCCTTCACCAACTCATATTAAAACCTTTTTTTAAAAATGGATATTAGCATTGTTATAACTGTTATACAGATAGTAAGATATAGCGACTAAAAACTGTCAATGGTTTACAGTATGGTTTACAATTTAGAATGTACAGTTTAGTAATTTTTGATGAAATTTACCATGTCCTGTGTCCATTACTATAAGGTTATGAAGAATATTTCCCATGACCACTGAATACCCCATTTGATCATTTCTGTTCCTTCCTCCCCACCCTCTGGGGCTTATGACTTTTCCCTGTCTTGGCTCATGGGATGACAAGATTCATAGTTACATGCCCTGGGTATTCTAACCTGCCCTTCCTAATCTACCCACCTGTTAATCCTGCAGCACCAAATCTCTACCCACCTGTCCTATCCTTCAATATGTAACTATACTCTTTCAATTAACATAGATTATGCCCATATGGGTGATGGCTCGCAACCTACCCTTCTCTCTCTCTCCCTTGTTAGCCTATCTTTCAGTCAGTGGTTTTCAGAGACTGTTAACTTTCCTCAATTCAAATCAACAAGGTCATAAACTGTTCATCCTTCAAAGCCTGGCTTGCTTCACTCAACATAAGGTCTTCAAGATTCATCCATGTTATTCCATGTGTTAGCACTTTATTCCTTCTAACAGTTGAGTAATATTCCATTGCATGTATGTACCACATTTTGCTTATTCATTCATCTGTTGATGGGCACCGGGGCTGATTCTAACTTTTGGCAATTGTGAACAATGCTGCTATGAACATTGGTGTGCATATATCTGTTCGTGTCTTTGCTTTCAATTCTTCCAGGTATATACCCAGTAGTGGAATTGCTGGATCATATGGAAGATCTATTGTTAGTATTCTGAGGAATCCCCAAACTGTCCTCCACAGTGGCTGGACCATTCCACAATCCCACCAGCAGTGGATGAGGGTTCCTATTCCTCCCCACCCTCTTCAACACTTATATTCTGCTGTTTTTTTAAAAACTGCCATTCTGATGCGTGTAAGATGGTATCTCATTGTGGTTTTGATTTGCATTTCCCTAATAGTTAGCAATATCGAGCATTTTTCCATGTGCTTTTTAGCCATTTGTATTTCTTCCTTGGAGAAGTGTCTTTTCAGGTCACTTGCCCATTTTTTAAATGGGTTCTTTGTCTTTTTATTTTCGAGGTGTAGGATTTCTTTATATATGCAGGATATTAGGCTCCTATCAGATATATGGTTGCCAAATATTTTCTCCCATTGGGTAGGCTGCCTTTTTATTTTCTTAATAACAACCTTTGAGGTGCAGAAGTTTTTAATTTTGATGAAATCCCATTTATCTATTTTTTCTGTTGCTGCTCATGCTTTGGCTGTGAAGTTCATGAAACCATTTCCTATTACAAGGTCCTGTAGATGCTTCCCTACATTATCTTCCAGGGTCTTTATGGTTTTGGCTCTTATATTGAGATCTTTGATCCATCTGGAGTTGGTTTTTGTATAAGGTGTGAGATGGTATTCTCCTCTCATTCTTTTGGATATGGATATCCAGTTCTCCAAGCACCACTTGTTAAAGAGGCCAGTCTTTCCCAACTGAGTAGGCTTGGTGGCCTTGTCGAATATCAGATGATGGTATATGTGAGGATCTACATCAGAACTCTCAATTCGGTTCCATTGGCCAGTAGGTCTATCCTTGTGCCAATACCCTGCACTTTTGGTCACTGTAGCTTTGTAGTATGCTTTAAAGTCAGGTAATGTGATACCTCCAACTTCATTTTTCTTTTTCAATATATCTTTGGCAATTCGGGGCCTCTTACTTCTCCAAATATATTTTGTGGTTAGTTTTTCCATTTCCTTAAAAATATATAGTGTTGATTTTTATTGGGATTGCATTAAATCTCTAGAATAGTTTGGGTAGGATAGACATCTTGATGATGCTTAGTCTTCCTATCCATGAACAGGGAATATTTTCCCATTTATTTAAGTCTTCTTTGATTTCCTTTAACAGTGTTGTGTAATTTTCTGTATATAACTCCTTTACCTCTTTAGTTAAATTTATTCCTAGGTATTTGATTCTTTTAGTTACTTTTGAAAATTTTATATTTTTCTTGATTTCCTCCTCTTCTCATTATTGGTGTACAGAAATGCTACTGATTTTTGAGCACTGATTTTCTAGCCTGCAACATTACTGAAGTCATTTATAAGTTCTAGAAGTTTTGTTGTAAATTTCTCAGGGCTTTCTATGTATAGGATCATGTCATCTGTGAATAATGAAATTTTCACTTCTTCTTTTCCAATCTGGATGCCTCTTATGTCCTTTTCTTGCCTCAGTGCTTGGGCAAGTACTTCTTAAACAATGTTAAATAAGAGTGTTGATAGAGGGCATCCTTGTCTTGTTCCTGATCTCAGAGGGAAGGCTTTTAGGATTTCACCATTGAAAACGATGTTGGCTTTGGATTTTTCATATATACCCTTTATCATATTCAGAATATTTCCTTCTATTCCTATCTTTTGTAATATTTTTATTAGGAAATAGTGTTGTATTTTGTTGAATGCTTTTTCTGCATCTATAGAGATGATCATGTGATTTTTTTCTTTCAATCTGTTTATGTGGTGTATTACATTGATTGATTTTCTTATATTGGACCATCCTTGCATACCCGGGATGAAACCCACTTGGCCATGATGTATAATCCTTTTGATATGTTGTTGAATGCGATTAGCAAGTATTTTGTTGAGGATTTTATCATCTAGGTTCATTAGAGAAATTGGTCTGTAATTTTCCTTTCTTGTGGTATCTTTGTTTGGTTTTGGTATTAGGGTAATGTTAGCATCGTAGAATGAGTTAGGCAATATTCCTTCTACTTCTATTTTTTGGAAGAGCTTAAGCAGAATTGGTGTTAGCTCTTTCCGGAATGTTTGGTAGAGTTCAGCTGTGAAGCCATCTGGTCCTGGGCACTTCTTAGTTGGGAGGTTTTTGATGACTGAGTCTATCTCTTTACTTGTAATTGGACTGTTGAGTTCATCAATTTCTTCTTTCCAATGTAGGCTGTTTGTGAGTTTCTAGAAACTTGTCCATTTCCTCTAAATTATCATTCTTGTTGGCATATAATTTTTCAAAGTATCCTCTTATGATACTCTTTATATCTGTGGGGTCAGTAGTGATATCCCCCTGCTCATTCCTTATTTTGCATATTTGAATCTGTTCTCTCTTTTTCCTTGTTAGTCTGGCTAAGGGTTTGTCAATTTTATTGATATTCTCGAAGAACCAGCTTTTGGTTTTGTTTATTGTTTCTAGTGCTTTCTTATTCTCTGTTTCATTTAGTTCTGCTGGAATCTTTGTTATTTCCTTCTTTCTACTTCCTTTTGGTTTAGTTTGTTGTTGTTTTTCCAAGTCCTTCAAGTGTGCAGTTAGGTCTTCAATTTTGGCTCTTTCTTCTTTTTTAATATATGAATTTATGGCTATAAACTTCCCTCTCAGGACTGCTTTTGCTGCATCCCATAGGTTTTGATATGTTGTATTGCCATTTTCATTAGTTTCCAGGTAGTTGCTGATTTCTTTTGAGATTTCCTCCTTGACCAACTGCTTGTCTAAAAGTGTGTTGTTTAACTTCCATATCCTTGTGCCTAACCTGTTTCTCTGGCCCTTAGTGATTTCCAATTTCATTCCGTTGTGGTCAAAGAAATTACTTTGTATAATCTCAATCTTTCTGAATTCCTTGAGAGTCGTTCTGTGGCCTAGCATGTGGCTTATCTTGGAGTATATTCCATGTGCACTCAATAAAAATGTAAATCCTGCTGTAGTTGGGTGCATTGTTCTGTATATGTCCATTAACTCCAGGTCCTCTGATATATTGTTGAGAGCCTTTGTTTCTTTATTGATTCTCTGTCTAGGTGTTCTTTCTAATGATGATAATTGTTTGGCAAAGTCCCCTGCTATAATTGTAGAGGCATTTAATTCTCAACTTAGTTTTTCCAAGGTTTGCTTCATGTATTTTGAGGCACCCCGATTAGGTGCATATATGTTTTTGACTGTTCTCTTTTCTTGAGAGATTACCCCTTTTACTAATATGTAGTGTCCGTCTTTGTCTCTTATGATAGTTTTGCATTTAAAGTCTATTTTTTCTGATATTAGAATAGCTACTCCTGCCCATTTTTGGCTATTGTTAGCTTGTAAAATGGTTTTCCTTCCATTCACTTTAAGCCTCCTTGAATCCTTGGGTCGAAGGTGGGTTTCTTGTAGACAGCAAATAGGTGGATCATATTTCCTTATCCATTCTGCCAACCTGTGTCTCTTGATAGGTGAATTTAGTCCATTAACATTCAGTGTTATTACTTGTAACGAATTTCTTACTTCAGCCATTTTTCTTTGGGTTAATGTATGTCACATGTTATTTTGTTTTTGTTTTTTGTCTTGTTAGTTGCTTTTAAACTCTCCTCCAACTCTCTCACCCTTGTTCTTTCCTTTCAACTTGCAGAACTTCCTTTGTGTTTCTTGAAGTGCAGGTTTCTTATTTACATACTCTCTTAATTTCTGTTTATCTGTGAATATTTTAAATTCTCCATCATTTTTGAATGCCAGTTTTGCTGCATAGAGAATTCGTGGCTGGAAGTTATTTTCTCTTAGTATTTTGACTATGTCATACCACTGTCTTCTTGCCTCCATGGTTTCAGCTGAGAAATCTGCACTTAATCTTCTTGTGTTTCCTTTGTATGTGATGGTTCCCTTTTCTCTTGCTGCCTTGAGTATTTTCTCTTTGTCTTGAGCATTGGACATTTTGACAAGTATATGTCTTGGAGTTGGCCTGTTGGGATTTATACTGTTTGGGGTGCGCTTTGCTTCCTGGATCTGCACATCCATCTCTCTCAATAAGGTTGAATAATTTTCAGCCATTATTTTCTTCAACACTTCTTCTGTTCCCTTTCCCTTCTCTTCTTCTGGGATGCCCATAATGCGTATGTTTGTGTGTTTTGTGTTGTCGGTTAATTTCCTGAGTCCCTGCTGGATTTTTTCTATCTTTTTGTCTATTTTTTGTACTATCTGTTTGATTTCAGATGTATTGCCTTCCACATCACTAATTATTTTTATGCCTGTTCAAATCTGTTGCTATGTGAATCCAGTGTCTTTTTGATTTCTTGGATTGTGCCATTGGTCACCATCATATCCATTATCTTTTTGGGAGTGTTTACAATTTCTTCAGTATGTTCTCCCAGTGTCTTCTTTATATTCTTAATCTCTTCCTTCACTTCTTTAAGTTGGTCCATGATATTTGTTTGGAAAGCTTTTTTAGTTGTTTGATGTTCTGCTTCACTTCTTCATTTTTAGTTTGTTCATTGGATTGGTCCATGTTTTCCTGTTTTTCAGTGTGGTTTGTAATTTTTTGTTGCCCTCTAGTCATCATTTTATCTTCATGGATTTATTCAGTTGATTAGCTTCTCTCTCTCCTCTAGAGTTTTATTTAACTGGTGGTTCTGTGTGTGTGTAAAGTTTTCTCTTTGATACTTTTTCTTCTTATTTTATTTCCTTGCTTCTTTCTATGTTCCATTGAAGGCAAAAGATTAGGGCCGGAGGAATCAAAAGATGTGAGAAATGAAGAAGGGTAATAGTAATATTGATAGAAGTTAGAAGAGGGGCCAATAAGACTTAATGAAGTAAATATTTAACTCATGTAGGCTGTGTAGAGGAATAGGAAAGAAAGTGGATTACCTACAATGGACAGGAAAACCAAATAGAGGAATATATATATAATGATTTGGAAGGGTAAAATTATGAGGAGGGAGGGAAAGAGTTAAGAAAGGGCTTAAAGGAAAGAGTTATTATTAATTTAAAAAAAGGAGAAAACAAAATAGAGGGAATAGAAATTGACACCCATGAGTTGTTGGCATATGGAAAAATGTGGTATTTAATAGCCACAACAGAAGGCAGAAGGCAGAAAGATGAGGGAAGGATAAGAGGTAGTTTGGAATATTAAATCAATATATAGAGAGAATGGGAAATTGCTGAAAAAGAAGCACAGCAATGAGGAGACAAGCTAGCAGCACCTAATTTTGAAAAAATGAAAGAAAGAAGAAAGGGGGAGGAAAGAGGAAAGAAAAGCAAGAGACAACAAATAAACAGAGAAAAACCAAACAACCACACAGGCAAGCAGTCAAACAAAGCTAAGAGGGATCAATATTCCCTGGGGTCCCCATGGATCCTCTCAACCTGATTGTGTTTATCAATCAATTTCCCCCAGGGTTCTATATGCAGGTCCTGAAGCAGGTTTTGGCTATTAAACTAAATTAAAAAGAATTTATTTTTCATTTATCAAAGTGACCATTTTATTTATTTATTTATTTTTTGGCATAATACAGGACCAAAAATAAGTCCTTCTCTAGACCACCCCCCTCATGGAGGGGACCCTAACTGGATTCATGGAAACTAATCAAGCACTTCCCAATTTCTGGAATCCCCAGGAACGCTAAAGTTCTGATGTTTGTCAGTGTAGGATGCTAAAAATGGCAGACTCCGCCCTTCTGGATCAGAGCCCCAGCATCACCGGTTTACTCAGCAGATGTGCCTCTCCCCTCAGCCTGGTGCTGCTTCAAGCTGGCTTATCTGTTCCCCAAAGTTATGAGGGATTCCGGGCAGCTAGATTGATAGGTAAAATATCCCCTCTCTGCTTTCTGTCAGAACTCTCCCTCTCTTGGAGATTGCCCCTCTCCCCAGCTCCGCAGGGCCCGGGGCTTATCCCTGGGCAGCTAGTCAAATCACCTCCTGCAGCAGATTAACCCCTGCCCTCCTTTGGGTGCTGATTCACTGCAGCTGTTTTGTTCGTCTAAGTTGCAGGGGGCTTCAGGCAGCCAAATCCCCAGAAATTAAAGCTCTCCTGCCTGGGGTCCCCCCTCAGAAAACACCCCCTCTCCCCGGGCCCTGTCTCCCAGTTATCGGACAGGAGTCGCAGTTCCAAATGGCTTTTTTTTTCCCCCCATAAGGGTGGGGGTCAGCCGACTGTGTTAACCCCCACAGGCAGGCTTAAAACTCACGAATCTCTACGGTTCAGTCCATGCCATCGATCTACCCAGATAGATGTCCCAAACTTCTCACTCCACACGCCCACAGCACAGACCCCCATGCAGAATCTTGTCCACTATCTGCTGTCCTCTAGGAGCTGTCCACGGTTGCCCTCCTAAGCCGACGCCATCTTGCCCCTCCCCCCATAGATTCATCTTTAATTTACTTAGAGATGAAGCATATGAACTCTTGATAAAACATGAAAACTACACTTCATTGTGATTTAGCAAAGCTTTCTATTAGAGGAAGGTATGGAGAATGGGGAGTTCATGGAGAGAGAAGACTGTGGCCACACTTGACATGGTTCCTCCTAGAAGCACTGGGTTAAACAAAATAACAGAGTCTGCAGCACAGGATGGGGCATATGAAAAATAGAAGTTTCTCAGTATGGTTCCTGAAAACATCTTTATGGAAGAATCTATTCTCTTGCTCTTAGAGAGAAATGTCTCTGAGGTCAGCTCCCTTTCCAGTTTCTCCTTTAGAGATGCATGAGTCAAATGTTTATTTTTTTTACTGCATTGGATATTTATAGTAATTCACACAAATGTTTTCAATGCCTAATGGAAGCTTTCAGCATCAGGAGATCTAAGGAAATCCTTACTTCCAACCCAGTCCCAAAGGATTGTCCAAGGAGCAACCCAGATCAGACAGTCCATGAGCAAAAGCAAACCAAGGAGCCAATTAATTAAACTGCAAATCACTTTGAATTGCAGGTGAAGAAACACCATTCCCTTTTCAATATGATTTGCCTAAACACATCTCTTCTATAAGCAGGAAACCTTGAAGTCAGTTAAAGTTACACATAGGTGAAATATATGGGAGTCCTGGCCTCACAACTTAAATGCTACATGAACCTAAGTCTCTTCACCTCTTAAACTTTCAATTTGTCGATTATAAAAAGTAAATAGTAACAATAATAATTTATTTTAAATAATTAATATTAATGTCTTACTTTTGCCATCTGTATTTTTTAAACAGTATAAAAAGAAAGAGAAATGAGAGAAATAAAATGTAAAATAATTATTGCACACTTGTCTTTTGTATTTTCCTTTAACTTTTGAAGATATGCCTGAGAGTATATCAACTTACACAGAAGAGTGTTTAATTTTTGCTTTTGAATATAGTTGCAAGTTATTCAAGATGGAACAGATTATGTTATAAAATTTCTCTCTCACCTGGGAGACAATATTACTATCCACTTCTTTGGTCTCAGAATTAAGTGCTTTGCACATCATATCTGCTATGAACCTTAAGTGAGGATAAAGTGAAAAGTCTGGGTGGGGGTGGAGAGAGAGGTGGGAACAAAATGGGAATGGGAAAATGTAATGGATAGATTGTCCATGTTTTGCACTTTCAATGAATGGTGTAGTGGCAACCAGTAGTTCCTTGTGACTCAGCAAACTTCCTGTAGAAAATTTTGCCCCAACACCTGACTTTTTTTGTTAAACATGCACTGGAAGAATTGTGTGGATTTTTGTAAGTCACTTACAATCTCTGAGCTTGAGATTCCACATCAACTGAATTGAAATAAGAAGATTTAGCTTTAAAAAAATTTCTCTAAATACTAAAGATACAACGTATGAAGAGAAAGATTTCCTGGTTCAAAGAAAGTACAGAAGAAATATTTAAATATTTTTATTAATCCTCTTTAAACATGTGGAATTGAGGCCTAGAGAAGGAAAACACCTCACTCAGATTCACACAGCTAATTAGTAATACAATTGAGCTTAATATCCAAAACTATTAATTACAAGTCTAAAGCTATTTTTTTAAATAAGATAGTACATTAATGTCATAAAATTCCTTGACACAGGAAATAACACAGGCAATGAATGGACTTCCACATGAAATCGTTCAATCAAAGGAACCTAAAATAACTCTCAACTCTAGCGGAGTGAAAAAGCTTCCCATATATCTTTGGGAAATTTTTGGAGAGGGTAGTTCTGAAGGAGATAATAGAATTTCCCAAAGGGAAGAAGCTGAGTCAATGATTCTTAGAGGTTCCTTCAAGCTCAGAAATGAATTGGCCGTGTGCTCACTTAATATGAAATAGTCATTGTAAACGGAAAGACTGGATGACCAAACTGGACCCCCGGTTCTGGCAAATCAATGTCGGGTTCAACTGAATGCAGTTAACTCTGGAAATTTAATCATTGGAACCATAGATATCAGAATAAATGACAACTGAATTTGTACTATTTTGGGTTTTGTTTCAATTCTTTCCCACATTTATTCTCAGATAAATTAGAGTCCAATTTTAAATTCTTCAATTTAAAGTTGCTTCTTATTTAGATGAGGTATTCAGTGAGCAATTCAGAAACTGTATCCAGAATCAAATTGGAAACCTTGATAGTGGGTGTTTGTATATAATATAAATGGAACTAAACAGATGACAACCACAACAAAGTGGGAGGTGCAGGTGAAGAAAAAATTTTGCCTTTTTTCTGCACTGTAGTTTCTCTGAGAATATAAAATAAGTACATAGAAGATAAACCAGGTATAAGAGACACACCATGCATTTGGTGCCACTTTGGGACACAACTAGCAAATTTATCACATAGGTGTCTGGATAGGCAAGTTTCAAAAAAGACTTCACGTTAAAAAAGTAGTGAGGCCACAGAAGGGTAATCTCAAAGCTTGGGAAGTTGTACTGAAGAACGGATACAAGAACCTATCTGAGCCAGAATCATGAACACAATCAGACACACTGGTTCAAATGATCATGCACCACACTGTCTTATTAATGCCCACAGAATGATCAAAGGACATGAAGTTAGCGCAAAGATCTCCATGTTACCACAGAAATGGGCTGCAAAGACCTGAGTCATGCACTCATTATAGAAAATGGCATTCCTCTAGCAAGGGCTTCCATAATCAGTCTGGGGACCATGATTGTAGAGAAGAGGCATCATCAAAGACAGGGAGAATAGAAAGAAGTACATGTGAAACCCAGTGGTGCAACTTGTCTTAACCATCACAAAAAATGAGAAAGTTCCCTAATAGTATCAAGAGTTAAAAAGTCAAGAAACTGCAAAAGTTGCTTTCTGTTTCCCAGAATTCTATGTCAATCCAAGGAGAATGAGCTCACTCAAACATTTTTCATTGCCATATCAGTAGCTATAGGTAGAATTCAGTTTAAAAAAGTTTAATCTACAGAGAGAAGAAAAGATGTGAGATTTTAGGAAGATCAGTGGCCTAAAATGATCTGCTTCATGCTTAGCAGATTTGCTACATGCTCTGTTACCTCAATTGACTTTGGTGTGACCAGAATACCATATGAATCCTTATAAATTACACATGCCTCTCCAAGATTGATCTATTGATTCAAAACCTCACTGAATTGGACAAACACATTTGTATTTTGGAACAAAAGATAATGTCTTTCTGAAAATTTTCCTTTCAAAATTGATAAATGCAGAACTTATTGTTTCCTTGGCCAATGAAATAAATTACTTTGAAAAATTAACTGAAGATGACTATCCTACTTTACTGGAAGTTTTTGTAAGAATTAAATAAAGAGAACATTTTTTACCCATACTGACACACACACATACAAACATATTTCTTGCATTATATATTTATCTACGTGCTTTGAAATTTCAAAATCACTATTCCAATGAAACAAAGTACTGATATTGATAAAGAATTCCTACTGAAAAAATATGCTTAGTTCAGTTCACTGATTCTTATGTCTTTTTATGGTCAAACATGAATATCGTGGGTGTAATATTCTTTACAAAAAAATCTATTTTGTGTACCTTTTACTATGCCAGAATGTCTCAGCTATAGTGATGGCCATGACTAAACTAATGTCTGGATAACCCTTTGAAGTTTCCATAATGGAGTGAAAACATTATTTAACTTACTGTTGAATTTATCCCATTAATCACCTTACATGT
>JAQZBX010091475.1:0-12387 GCA_029593785.1 Cabassous unicinctus
TTTGAATAATGTACTTTAACCTTTAATTCTTGTTCCATCAACTGTAAACACTATCTCCTGACTGGCTACTCTATAATGATTAAGAGATCAAGATTCCTACCCTTTCCCTTTCCCACTTCTACTCCCTACCTTCAGTCAGTTCACTTTATTTTACAATCTTCCGGTTGTTGCCATTTACCTCTCTCCTGCAACCACAATCAAGTTTTTGTACTTTGTCCAAAGGTTGATTCTAAAAGTATAAAATCAATGAACAGCTCATACAGCATTGTGACTAAGTAAATGTTACTTAATTCTGGCCAAGTGATTGAACGACGATGGGATCTCTGGAAGAAGACATGTTCCTGCAGACAGATCCCATTTTCATTCAAAGAAAAATGTTCCTCAAGAAAGATGAGGTGGCTTGTCTTATACTTTATTTGCTCCAAATTAAGCCATAATTCATTTTGTCTCTTCTTTAGACCATGTTTGCATTTATATTATTTCTAAAATTTCTAATTCCTTTTAAAATTTCTGTTAGTATCTCCTGTTTTTGTTTTTTTTTTAAGTTCTCAATCATATTTTCTATTTTATTGAATACCTATCCTCTCCTTCCACTCTTTTCCCCTAGAGACTTCTCTCCTGGAGCCTTCTATTTTCTGATTCTCATCTACACTGGTGCTCTCTTAGCATGGCACTTCCCTTTACTGCGCTCCTTCTGTGGATCCATTCAAGTTTTTCTCTTTCTTAGTTTGTCATCTCAGAAATAAACTAAGCTGCATGGTAATAAAGACATTTATTTGGGGTCTTAGAATTACAATTTGGGGAACACAGATTCTGGTAGCAACCCAAAACATGTCCCATCTTGGCATCTCCAGGCAAGGGTTTTCAAAGGAAAAGAAGATTACAACCAAGTTGTTTGTGGTTGGTGATATTTGGGGTACTCTAATTGTCCTTCAGGTTAGATAGTTAACTGAGTTCTTTATCTTGTGGTTTGTGTTATGGTGTCTGGATGTCCTTAAGGTTTTCAGGAACATTGTTGCTTGAGGTTTTGCATACTGTGGCAGTGATATCTGGCTGGGATCTGCATAAGAGTAACCTCCAGAATGACCTCCTTACTTAATTTTAAATCTCTTAGCCATAGTAGCTTTATTTTGTTTTATTTCTTTTAACAGTGTACTGTTTCATTTTGTTGGAGTACATATTTAAGAAACTTCCTAAGAAAGAATTTATAGTATATAAATCTTCTGCATCCTTGAATATCTCAAGTTATTAATATTGGCCATAGATGTGAGACTTGATTTATAAGCTCTCAACTTGATTCCATTGGTCTATATGTTTGTCCTTATGCCAGTAGCATGCTGTTTTGATTACTGTGGCTGTGTAATAAGTTTTAAGATTGGAAGTGTGAGTTCTCCAACTTCATTCTTCTTTATGAAGATAGCTTTAGCAATTCAGGGCACCTTACCCTTTCATATAAAATTGATGACTGGCTTTTCCCCTTATGCAGTGAAAGTTGTTGGAATTTTGATTGGGATTGTGTTGAATCTATAAATTGCTTTGGATAGGATTTACATCTTTTGGGGGGGTGGTTGGGTAAGCAAGGAAGTAAAGAGTTTATTAAGAAACAAGAAAACTAGAAATGAGATAAGTACACAACCAAGACATGGGTTGTGGGCATGCTACAGGTTAAGATGCACACATGGGGCCCCAGGTGAGATCTGTTAAAGACCATTCCTCCACCCTCTTCCTAATGCAAAGGAGGGGCCCCAGTTGTTTGCTGTTCTGATTGGTTGCCTTATAATCCCCACCAGGATTTACATCTTAATGATAGTCTTCCAATATATGAACATGGAATGCCCTTCCATTTATTTAGGGTTTTTAAAATTTCTTTTAGCATATTTTATAGTTCTCTGTGTACAACCCCTTTACATCCTCAGTTAGATTTATTCCTAGATATTGTATTCTTTTAGTTGCTATTGTGAATGGAATTTTTTCTTGATTTCTTGTTCCAATTTTTCATTGCTTGTATATAAAAACACTATTGACTTTTGGGTGTTGATATTGTACCCCGCCATATCATTTATTAGTTCTGTCAGCTTTTTTGTGGATTTTTCAGGATTTTCTGTATATAGGATCATATCATCTGCAAATAGGGAAAGTTTTATGTCTTCATTTCCAATATGGATTCCTTTTATTTCTTTTTCTTGTCCAATTGCTCTGGCAAGAACCTCCAGTACAATGTTGAATAACAGTGGTGACCCTGGGCATCTTAACCCTTATCTTATTCCTGATCTTGAAGGGGACGCTTTTAGTCTTTCATCATTAAGTAGAATGTTAGCTGGGAGTTTTTCATAGAAGCCCTTTATCATGGTGAGAAAGTTTCCTTCTATTCGTAGTGTTCTAAGTGTTGTTGTTGTTGTTTTTAATCAAGAAGTGGTGCTGGTTTTTGTCAAATACCTGTTCTGCATCAGATGAGATGATCATGTGTATTTTCCCCTTCATTCTGTTAATGTGGTGTATTACTTACGTTAATTGATTTTCTTATGTTGAACTAATTTTGCATACCAGGAATAAATTCCACTTGATCATGGAGTATAAGTCTTTTAATATGCTGTTGGCTTTGGTTTGCTAGTATTTTGTTGAGGGTTTTTGTGTCTATATTTATACTAGATATTGTCTGTAGTTTTCTTTTCTTGTGGTGTCTTTATCTGGCTTTGGTATGAGGGTGATGCGGGTCTTGAAGAATGAATTAGAGAATGTTCTCTCCTCTTCAATTTTTTGGAAGAGTTTTTGCAGAATTGGAGTTAACTCTTCATGGAATGTTTGGCAGAATTCCCCTGTGAAAGCTTCTGGTCCTTCTTTGTTGGGAGGTTTTTGATGATTGATTAAATCTCTTTACTAGTAATTGGCTTGTTGAGATCTATTTCTTCTTGAGTCAATGTAGTTAGCTTGTGTGTTTCTAAGAATGTGTCCATTTCATCTAGCTTATCTCATTTATTAGCATACAGTTGTTCATAATATTCACTTATAGTCCTTTTTATTTCAACAAGGTTGTTAGTAATATCCCCCTTTTCATTTCTAATTTTCATTATTTGTGTCCTCTTTCTTTCTTTGTCAGTATAGCTAAAGATTTGCCAATTTTGTTGATCTTTTCAAAGAACCAACTTTTGGCTTTGTTGATTTTCTCTATTATTTTTTCTATTTCATTTGTCTCTGCTCTAATCTTTGTTATTTCCTCCTTTCTTCTTGTTTTGGGTTTAGTTTGCTTTTTTTTCCCTAGTCCTTCCAGTTTTGAGGTGAGGCTTCTGATTTGAAGTATTTCTTCTTTTTTAATGTAAGAATTTAGAGTTATAAATTTCCCTCTCAGCACAGTCTTCATAGCATCACAGAAATTTTTGGTATGATGTATTTTGATTTTCATTCACCTCAAGATATTTCCTAGTTTTGCTTCTGATTTCCTCTTTAGTCCATTGGTTGTTTAAGAGTATGTTGTTTTCATCTTTCCCAAACACCAAACACCCTTCACTGAGCCACAAAGTCTCATCACACTCTGGTACCAGGACATGAGCTGCCTCCTCCCCTTTTGTGTACCTGGGTGACTTTTTCCCTAACAAAGGAGACCAAATTAATTAAGTAATTAATTAATTTAATTTAATTTAATTTTTTAAGAGACACCAGGGATTGAACCCAGGACCTTGTAAATGGGGAGCAGGCACTCAACTGCTGAGCTACACCTGCTCCCAGACCAAATTTTTTTGATAAAAATGAAACCAAAAATGTGGAAATGAATAGAGTTGAGAGTAATACATTACAGTGAGTATAACGTTGCTGATTTATAATTGTGATTGTGGCTGAAAGGGGTAGTCTGTGGATATAAATGTCAATTGAAAGAAAACTAGAGAATAATCTAGGGACTGCATAATAGTGGTTTCAGTGGTGGATGAAGATTGTGGTTAAAAGCATAAATTTAAGAATGCTCTTCTTTTACAAAGTAAGAGTGTGGTGATACATGGGAAAATTATAACTAATGTAATTTATAGATTATAGTTAACAGTAATATTGTAATATTTTGCAGCAAGGGCAAAGAAGATGTTATTTCAATATTAAGGGACAACAATAGGGGGTATTAGGGGATATGGGATTTTTCCTTTTGGAGTAATGAAAACATTCTAAAATTGACTGATGTGATGACAGCACAACTCTGTGATGAAAATGAGAGCCACTGAGTGTACACTTTGAATAAGATTATGCAAAGCATGGTACTGTATAGCACAGGGAATCTAGTGGTAGATGATGGACTGTGATTAACAGGATAGATATGAGAACGTTTCCTTCTGAATGATAACAAATATATAATACTAATACAGGGTGTTGATAATTGAGTGGGTTGGGGGAAAATACACCGAATGTAAGATATGGGCTATAGTTAGTAGTAATATTTTGATGATGCTCTTTCACAGTTTGTAACAAATGTTTCAGAACAATACAAGGTTGTTGGTGGTGGGGTAATGTATAGGAGCCTTGTATGATAATATGCATGTCTATTTTGTAAATTCACAACTTTCACTTTACACTTATTGTTTATGTATGCTCATGTATGAATGACATACTACAATACAATTTTATAAACAAAGACTATATTTTTTTAATTTCCACGTGTTTGTGAATTTTCCTTTTTTCCCTCTGTTACTGATTCTAGCTTCATTCCATTGTGGTTGGAGAATATATATTGTATGATTTCAATATTTTTGAATTTATTGAATCTTGTTTTGTGACCTAAGATTTTGTCTATCCTGGAGAATGATCCATATGTACTCAAGAAGAATATATATTCTGTTTTTGTTGGGTGCAGTGTTCTGTATATGTCTGTTTGGTCTGGTAATAATAGTGTATCATTCTTGTCCTGTACTTGCTTATTGATCCTCTGACTCGATGGTCTATCCATTATTGAGAGTGGTATTTTAAAGTCTTCTACTATTAATTTCTCCCTGTCATATATTTTAGGCGCTCCGTTGTTAGGTGCATATATATTTATAATTGTTACATCTTCTTGTTGAATTGTCCCCTTTATCAGTATGTAATAACCATCTTTGTCCTTCCTTACTGTTTTTTACTTTAAGTCTATTTTATCTGATATTAGGATAGCCACCCCAGATCTCTTTCAGTTACTACTTGCATGGTATATTTTTTTCCATTCTTTCACCGGAACTCCTTCATCAGGAGGCCCTGGGTTCGATCCCATATGGTAAATGGCTCCCATATGGTAAATGGGAGCCTAACCAATTGAGCCACAGCCACTTCCCTGTATCTTTGATTCTAAGGTGAGTCTGTTGGAGATAGCATATAATTGGGTCTTGCTTTTTTATCCATTCTGCCAATCTCGGCCTTTTGCCTTGAGGGTTTAATCCATTTACATTCAAAGTCACTACTGATAATACAGGGTTTTTTTCTGCCATTTTGCTATCTAGCCTTTGGTTATTCTTAAATATATAAATGTAAGACTTTAAAAGGAGAACATAAATATAACAGGAATAATTATTACCTATATTTAATGAAAAAATAACAATGATTTTTTTCTTTCTGTCCAATGATATAGCCAACTATTCTGACTCCTTCTATTTTCTTTTTCAGTAATCTTGGGGGAAATGGTTTTAAAATGCAGAAGTAATTTGAATGTGTGAAATCAAAGTTGGATTCTATATAAGTTACAGTTTTATTAAATGAACTGAGACTGTCCTGTTTAATTTGGTTGCCCTTTACAGGTAACAATTTTTTGAGTTCCAAAGCAGTCTTATTTCAAAAATACAAGTTACTTTTTTGTTATAGGAGATTTTATTGCAACCTACATGTAACATCAAATAACTCAGGTGTAGTCAGTTCATCCATTTCTAGGATCTTTATGGCCTCTTCACATATCAGCAAACTCTTTTGGAGAAACAGTATTTCAATCTCTGTTTTTAATATAATGCTTTTCTCCATTTTCATCCTCAATGTATTTCCAAATAGAGAAGGACATTCTTCTTGTCCCACACTTAGAAAATATGATTTTATGGCAACATTTTAACATATTTTTTATGGCTGGCATCAGTGATAGCCATCTTGTATGCACATGTCTAGGATGCTATCTCCTTCCATTTTATGAAGGAAAAACAAATTCATCAAGTACTTCTGTGTGCTTAAAGAAACTGAAAAGTGATAAAAGACTCTCATTACAAAATCTACAATATCAAAGGTAAGGAGATCTTTTTTCCTGCAGTATAATGTACAAGGTGTAGAGGACGTTTAACAGATATTTTCATTTAGTTTGGTAAGAAGTTAATAGACTGTCTAGAATTTGCCAAAAATTTACATTTTCACTGTTTGCTAAATATGTAGATAGATGAGCAAAGTCTAGTTTCATTTGAACAAGACTGATGATCAAGAAGATGATCTGATCTCCATTTTTAAAATCAAAGGATCTAAGAACTAGGGGGAACATTTTTAATTTTTTTTCATGTTTCATTGCTTCACTTGATATATTGTAAAAAGCATGATCATTGGTAAGATCTGACAGAGTCATCATTGCATTGTTAGGGGCCAGCACACCTGTTATCAAACCCCCACCCCCACCTAACCCCACCCCCTCCCCCGCTTTCTGTTGCCCACAGGACATTTTATTTGCATCTTCTGAATCAGGAAATGTAAGTTTACTCAGGTTCATAAAACAATCAAGGGAATGATACAACAATGTGTGTTCATTTGCATGGTATGCCCATGCCCAAGGTAATTCAGTGTACACACTGGTGCCTTTTTGGGAAATACGAAACTTTTTATTGATTTAGAAATATTTACATGTCTCATCTCAAACTTTGGAGATTCAGCCTTCATATGTGCTTTTGCATTTCCTTCTCCACCATGCCAATCCTGCCCTATTTTGTTTATTTATCTCCCTAATCCACTTTTATGTGTCCTTCCATCTGTCATTAAAATATTACAGTTGCTTATCTTCTTTTTCAGTGATGCTTGAGTCATACTGGTGTTAGAATTGTAATTGTTCTCATTTTCACTGTCTGAACTCTTTGAAAACATGGTCACGATATTCAGTCTAAAAAATTAAACTAGTGCTATCTTCATATGAAGCACAAGATTTAGTGCACAGGCAAGTCACGATTACAATGCACTTAAGATGTACACTTCAGCTGCACCAGTTGGAGTAACACAATGATGGATGATCCATTATTGGGAACCACAAATCATGGTTGCCAATGTTGGAGATCAGGGGAAAAACAGTGATGGCGATTACAGAGAGTAATCTACACCAAATTTGTTTGGCACTAAAAATAGTATTGCTTTCAGCCCCTATTTTTTGGGCCATTGTATAAGTTTTGTATTTTCCCTCTATTTTCCATTCATTGTGGAAAATCAAGACTTTTTGCATCTGGGAAGGGATTTCCTGGAATGTGCAACTTTCAGTGCTAAAACCAGGACAGTCCTGGGAAGCTGGGATGGTTGGTTACCATGGGAAGATCTGCTGCATGTGCTTTGGGGAATACGGGGTACTTAGGAGTAGGGGTACAACTGTCCCTTATACAGACCTATGGTTAATTCTCCAGCTATTGCCATCTCTCAGTACTACAGCTTTTTCATATTTATTCACTCAACCCTCAAGATCTCCAGGGCTCTGTTGGATAGACTGACTGTGACATGATCTAGGTCAGTGGGTCTCAATGTTTTAGTCTCTGGATCCTTTACATTCTTAAAAATTATTGAGGTCCTCAATGAACTTTTGCTTATGTGGGTTATATCTGTCAATATTTACTATATTAGAAATTAAAACCTAGAAATTTAAAAATATTTATTTATTTTAAAATAACAATAATAAACATTTCTTTTCCATGAAAAATCTCTACATTTTTCCAAAACAAAATAGCTTGTTGAGAAGAGTGGAATTGTTTTACATTTTTGCACATCTCCTTAATGTCTGGCTTTATAAAAGGCACCTGGATTCTCATATCTACTTCTGCATTCAATCTGCTATGATACATTGTTTTGGTGGAAATATATGGAGAAAATTTGGTTTTACACTGATATGGATTTGGAAAAGTTAGCAATATTTTAATAGTCTTTCTAGATAATTGTGGATATTCTTCTTTGATTCTACACCAAAACTCAAAGGTCAAGATTAATAAAATTAGCAATTTTACTCTTTCAACAAGTAACAACTGTTACGACATCCTTAAGTGAAACTGAGGTTTTTTCCCTGCAAGTGCATAGCAGTAAATCATATACACTGGATACTAGTACAGTATGGTGCTTCTGCCTAGATTCATGCTAAGGCATCTGCAAATCAAGGTCAATGGCATGTTAGTATTATTATTAAAACATATTAATGATCTTATGGACCCTCTGAGAGGAGCTTATGGACGTCCAGTGTTCCGCAGACCACACTTTGAGATCTTCTCAACTAGGTCATGCCTTTTGTGGCTATTTTATCCATTAATTGATTCCCATCCACTGTCTTTCAGAGATATTTTGAATTATTTTTTTGATATAGGTTTATACCATTTTATGCTTCCCACCTTTTATTATAGTGAAGTACCACTGCATTTAGAGAAGGCACTAGTGTGTCTGCCACTTTAAACCACAGCTCTCCTATCTCTTTCTAGAATTTGCCCTGAGAACCATAAAATCCATGGCTAAAAACTTCCACACAGGTGAAAGACTTTCTTTTGCAAACACTTATTTCTTTAATAGGATGTTTTAAAGTTATCTGATCTTACTTCCATGGATTCTACCATGGGAACTGTTTCTCATTTGTAAGGCTTTGTGCTAGGTGGGACCTGCTTAGAAACCCGTGGTGAAGATTCCCTCTTCCCTAGATAATGTCCAAATGGGTGATGGCTCACAGCCTACCCATCATTTTACAAATATTGGTATGTATTGTGAAAATTTTGATTTTTACTCACAATGAAAAAAAAAAAAAGGAATAAGTTGGTGATGAGAATTTCAACTATCTTTTCAAAATGCAAAAATACATTCTATCTATATGCACTTTAAGATGTTTACTATTGGAGAAAATAAATGATTTTCATTGCAAAAAAAAAAAGATTCCCTCTTCCCACTCTACTTTACCCCAAATTATCTTAAAGAGAGAAATTAGGCCCAGATGCTGGCTGACCTCAAGGAGCTCATGGTTTAGTGAGAAAGGTGGACAATACCCTAAAAGTACAATACAAAGCACTCAGCAAGGAATATTATCAGATAGATTCATAGAATTATATGGCTTGGAAAAGAAAGTGAATATATCTCCTTGGCATATTTTGATACAGGGTGGAGTGGCTAGAAATGCACTAAAAATTTCAAGTTTTATTTGGAAATATGATCAATTGTCAGCAAAATCTTGAATCAGAACAGTTCAAGAGCTTTAGTTACTCTCCCCCCACCTTTTCTTTTTATTTTTGTTTTGTTCTTGCTCAACTTCTTTGCCATCTGGCCCTCTTTATCAAGACAGAAAGAAATATCTGATACCTTTTACACATTTGACAGAAATCATTAACACCAATAAGTCCGGCCTTCTAGGTATTTGCCCGTTATGGCCTTTTATCTGTAATGGGTCTGGAAGTGCTCTGTCTTTTGTTAGATCAGGGCTTCTTAGTAAGGGGTCCATGAGCTGGAATTGAAATTCAAAAACACGTGGTTCTTGTGGGGATATGTTGATGCAGGTGTGCCCTATTCATTAAATAATACACAGCATAGTGTGGACATAGTAAGGGGTCCATGGTTTTCACCTGAATGGCAAAGGGGTCCGTGGAACAAAAAAGGTTAAGAACCCCTGGGTTAATCCCTGGCAATAACAAGATAATATTGTTTAGGGAGGTGGAGGTAGGCTTCTCCTGGCCACTGAACTCATTGCTGCCAAGGCTGGTTGGGAAAGTAAATCTGCATTAGTTGGTTTGGAGGCAGAGTTGGGTTAAAAGAAACAATAGGGTATCAGCCTATCTCGTTTCCTTCTTCCTCCGCTACACCACAGTTTAAACCATCTTATCTTATTTCTTGAATCCAAGAGACCCATATATCCAGGAGTCTCCCTGTGCCGTCTCCTCTCCCCCCGCCACCCTGTCTTCCAGTGTGTGACCATGACCTCTGGTCAGGCTACCCATAGCCTGAGACCTGGAGTTTCTGATATTTGGGCTCTCAAGCTCCCAGGGCACCTGACTTGGGGGAGGTATGCTGACGGCAGCTGCTTAGAGAAGAAAGAGAGAGAGAGAGAGAGCGTGAGAGGAAGAGAGAGACTGAGGGGTAGGAAGAGGGGGAGGGGGAAATGTATATAGGGGTGTGATGGGAACATATTAAGTAGAGGTTCAAATTGAAGACCTCTAAATTTCCAGTTTGACTCTTAAGATTCTGAGGATATTTGATTAAATGAAAGCTGGGAAATATAGGAAAAAGGGTCAGCACTGATGGCAATTATAAAAACTGCAGAACTTGTGGGAAAGCAAAACTAAAAATTTGGCTTTCTGGATAATAATATTCCTCATAGCAGTCACTTATAAGAATGACTGACCATTTCAGTTCATTTACTATACAATACGGTAACAAGTATTTGTATTATTCAGTCCGTCACTTTCCTGGTTATGTTTGATTATGTGATCAATAAACTTGACATGTATGCTCACTTTTCATTATTTTATTCTTTGGCTATAGTGGTTGTCTACCAACAACTTAAAAGTAAATGAGAAGGGGAGAGGATGTAGCTCAAGTAGTTGAGCCCCTGCTTCCCATGTATGAGGTCCTGGGTTTTATCCCTGGTACCTCCTAAAAACAAGACAATCACTGGGGAGCCGATTTAGCTCAGTGGTTGCTCAGTAGTTGAGCACCTGCATCCCATGTATGAGGTCCTGGGTTCAATCCCTGGTACCTCCTATAAACAAACAAAAGAAAAAAACAACTATTGGGGAGCAGATGTAGCTCAAGTGGTTGAGTGCCTGCTTCCCATGTACAAGGTCTTGGGTTCAATCCCCGGTACCTCCTTAAAAAAAAGTAGGAGCATGGCTTGGAAGACTCCATTGATGGAAGTGCTACCTCGGTGCTGCTGTGGCTTTTGCATTTCAGATAGCTTGCAAATTCCATACAATCGCTCATTCCATGAATGCTTGCTCTGCACAGGCCTGCTACTCTGTTCCCCTCTGCAGAAAAGTTAGCTGAGAAAGAAGGCAGGGACTGAATCGAGAGGAGGTGTTTTCAGCTCTTGTGGGAGGAAAGTTCTCTTGATGGTGAGGAAGTCACTGCCCGGTCTGCCCCTCAAGGGGCAGCGTAGCTAAGACTAGTAAAGCTGGCCACAGAAACTCACGGTGCCACTGGCAGAATCTGTCGAGGACCCAACTGCCTTCCCTCCAGACCTTGCTCTTGCTGAGTCCCTGTTAAGCCCCACTCCAACCCTGGCTCCATTCCCATCTCTGTATTTGGAGCTCATTTTTTTAGACATGTCCCTTCCTGATCACTTCCGGTGAGCTCATGAACCCAGCCTCATCTCCTTAGGACACAGAGTCTGTGCAGGTCCCTCTGGAGGTACCGCAGGAGGCTGCTGTGTTGACCAGGCCTTAAGTTCTGACAGTAACCTGATTTGACCTTGTCTTGAAGATCATATGCCCTTGGTGTGACTATTTATTACAGTAAATGCCCCTGATTCTGTACCTTTCCCCAAAATAAAGTTGGATGAAATGCAAGAAGTAGGAGCTCATCCAGATGGAAGCAATCCTGGTTAAGGCATCAATCTCCGAGGAAGATCTCTTTACTCTGGGCCTCGGAATCCTGACTGAAATTATAAACCAAGTGTACCTGGACCTGCTTAAACCTGACTGGAAAACATCTTTTTCTTGGGACTTTCAGCATGGCTGCCTAGGAGAGTGGAACTGGAATTTGGAGAAAGAAGACCATAGCCCAAATAGCAAATACTTCCTACCGTGGTCAGTTTACGTAATTTCTTCGAGCCTTGTTTTTTTTTCACTTGACCTTATAGCTACCTTTTAAGTAACCATGTAGCACAGAATATGAACTGTAGAAGTGTGATATTATTATTATGACCACAGAAAGAGATTTAAAGCATGTTTAACTGCAATACTCATGCATTTAGCCATTCATTATTTCCACAAATACACTTTTATATTTAAAATTTTATTTTTTTATCACAATGTTATGAGTTACCCAGTGTATTCGTCAGCCAAAGGGGTGCTGATGCAAAGTACCAGAAATCTGCTGGCTTTTATAAAGGGTATTTATTTGGGGTAAAAACTTACAGTTACAAGGCCCTAAAGAGTTCAACTCAAGGTTACTTCCTACCAAACTCTGTTGTCACGTGTTGAAGCAAGATGGCAGGCGATGTCTGTGAGGGTTTAGCCTTCGTCTTCCCTCTTTTTTTTTTTTTTTAAA
>JAQZBX010091476.1:0-12387 GCA_029593785.1 Cabassous unicinctus
AGGAAGGGTTCTCCTGGTGTATCAACTCTGGACAAGAAGGACAAGGCTGCCAGCAGCACTGGGCATCAACATTTTGCTTCCTGTTTTCCTGTTTTACATGAGCCACCATGATTCATAAGTCTCCCAAATAATTCTCATAGCCATCTGGACATATGTCACTGCAGTCAAAGCCCCAGGGTGAGACTCTCCCCATATAAAGGAGACCTGCTAAATCTTCTGGTTCAGTATCTTATCCTTCAAAAGCCCAACTGCTGCCACCACATCTGATGACTGGGGCTTACTGCCCCTCACTGCTCCCCAGCTATGCATGGCAAGACAAATCTCTCTTCCTCTAGGTCACAAAATGATCAGACTGGAATTTTTCAAAGAAACTTTCTCTGTGAAACCAGGAGCTTCACAGTTCTTCCAGTCTGCAAACTTTGCCTCCACTTTAACTAGACCAGAAAGTCCCTGCTCAGTGTGCTGTTTTTCACTGTTTGGAATTCACAGGCACTGTCTCTTTGAGGAGGAGAATGAATCAAAAAGCTAGGGACTCGTGATAAGTGGTAAGAGGACAAACTTTGTGATTGTAGACACAAAAGATCTTAACTGACTGGATGAGTGGTTATGAATCTACATGACTCTGACCCCTTCTGGATCACAGGGCAATGAGAGGTGAACTCCCATGTGGCATAGCTGACACTCCCATGCCATGGCACCTGAGCAGCTTTTTTTTTTTTAACCAATTTTGATTTCAATAGGACAAAGTGTTTTGGGGCCTTGTTGAAAATGCTTGGAAAGCTCCAAGTTGACTCAGCTCTGTACTTGACAGGTAATATAAGTTGTCCTCCTCAGGAAGAACTGCTCCTTCAGGTCACATGGCGATGGAAAGCCACACTCAAGTGTGGGTTATGGCCCCAGGATGTGCTGCCTTCCTGCAGAGCCTAGGCCACTGAGGCATAATGCGTACCCTATGATAGGTCCCTTGTCTCCCTGGGACTACTGTGGAGAGAGACCAGCCCACCTGGACACTTCCTCCCATGTGCCCTTCAGGCAGTAGATTGAGTTGTTCTGAAGAACAGAGAGGACGATATGGAGAGAAGAGAAGTTCCTGAGGATTTGGCACTCCTGGGGAAGTAGAAAGCAATGAAGCAAAGGAGTTGAGCTCTGTAGTACCCTAGTATCACTTCCACACGGCTGGTCCCTCCTGTCTTGGAAGATGCCATGGCCATAGAGCCCTCAGGGTCATACCTTGGGCCCACGAGGTGACACTCACAGGGTGAAGGACAAAATCACTCAAATTAAAGATGGAATATAGATAGGAATAAAGTGCACTACTCCTGGGATATTCTAGGAAGGGGCTGTGATACTAGACAGGGAAGTTCTGGGATAGTGGAGGGACATGAGCACAGACTCCAATTCTGAAGACTGATTAAAAGGGAAGAGTCAGATCCAGAATCAAGGTATGGGACCTTCACTTAGGTGGCATACCCTGGTGATCTTCATCCAGTGCTTTACTATCCTGGCTGAATTTAGGGACTTCATTCTCTGGTTCCAGAGCCAGGTTGTGATGACACAGTTGGTCATATAATTAACTGGGTGATGGTGCCATGGATGGAGTATGCCAAATGCTCTTTGTTCTTGTGGCACTGGAACCTGATGGAGCCCAGAAAATGATAGTGCACCACTTTCTTGAACAGCTCCTTAGGAGGATGGGAATGTCACCCAGTCTTGCACCACCCAGACACAGAATGCAAGCACCAAGCCATGAAACAGTGTTCTCATCTGAAGCTCTGCAAGTAGAGGCTGTGGCTTGATCCTTTTGGGGGTCTCTGAGTTTTGTTCTGCCCCTCTGGTTGTCCAGCACACGTGAGAACCAGGATCCTATGCTTTCACGGAGGGAAGAGCTGTATCTTCCTCAAATCCATCCCCACTACTGCCATGCACAGGACAGGGACCCATACACCATATAAGGAGGCAACAGCTTCTGCCATCCTGATAGATTTTCTGGGGCCTCTCTCTTTTTCAGATGCCCATATCCCCTTGAGGCTAAAATCAAGGGCTTCCATTGGATGCCTACACTCATGTCCAGTACCCATCAGTGTCTAATACATTTTGAAGTTGTGGAGGTCCTTTGGACAGATGGGTGGGTGAGACATGAAGCAGGCTGCAACCTTGAGAGCTCCCCTCTGCCTCTCAATGGGCCAGGCCCCCAACAAGCCTTCAAATGTTCTATCTCTGTGATTAGCCTTCTATGATCTACTAAAAATATAGCAAAAATGAGGGCTTCAGAATTAGAAACTTGCCAAAGTCAACAAGTTGGAGAATGCTGGATCTGTGATTTATACTCAGGTCACTGGATGCAAGTTCACGCAATGGCAAGTTAGGGAGAGCATATTCCAGAGATGATAAGCCCAGCTCCACCCTGCTGAGCCCAGCTGCTTACCACACCCATCAGTGTCACCTGCTTTGCCACCAGCTTGGCAATGAATGACAGGAAGTGAGTTTTCCCCAAACTCAGCCCAATATCCAATGTTTCCAGTGTGGAGCACAAAGGCTCTTGAACTGAAGGTAGGGCTGGCATGAATTTGAGATCCAGAGGTGGCAATGGATGTGACATTAGAGTTACCTCCAGCACTGGCACTGTCACTACTGGTAGTGAAGTGAAAGTCTCCAGCTCTGTACTTGGCAATGACAGAACTTCTGGAGGTGACAGTGGAGGTGGTGATAGGGCTGCCTCCAGCCCTAAACATGATTCTTCTGCTAGTGAAATGGATGGCTTTAGATTAGAAGCCCACAATAACTGAACTTCTTGAGGTGACAGTAGAGGTGGTTTGGACCTTCGTCCAATTCTGTAAATGATGTTACAGTGGGTAATGTCACAGGCTCCAACTCCAAAGCCAGCAAGGGTTTAACATCTGGAGGTAGCACTGGAGGTTGTGCCAGATGTAGCTGTAGCTCTAGAGTAGGCATGAAGTCTGGCGCCACTGATGGAAATAGCTCTGGAGGTATCACTGAAGTGGTTTGTAACCATGGTTCTGACTGAAACGGCAAATGAAGAAGATGCAACAACAGGACTGGCTTTCTATGGGCCTTCCCAAATAAGGAAATGATGTCACTGCCTGTAATAGCAGCCCCATGCAAACAAGCCACCCCCAGGAAGTCTTCCCAGATTGCAAGCCCCTAGGTTAGTGGTCTGAGTTACTCTTTACTCAGGTTCCTCCTTATGTGCCCCAACCATGTCCAGTTCCCAGCAGGCTAATATACACTCAGCCCAAGGGCTCCTCACCCTCTGTCACTTTCACTGAGCTCTATCTGTACCAACTGAGAAAGGAGAACTTGATCATGGCTCGCCAGAGCAGACCCAGGCCAGCTGGCCTGTGCAAAGGCCACCAACTGCTTGAGGCAGGGAAAGTATAGGGCTAGAAGAAATCCTCTGAGTATTTATCCAACCAGTTGCACAGAACACAGGAGATGGTGCTGGGGGTGGGTGAGCACATTTCACAAATGGCCATTGCTGCCACATGGCCCTCTGATGACCAACCCCTCAGGCAGAGCCCTATGACAGAGAAGCCAGACATACATCTCTGTCTGTTTCCCTGAGACCCTACCCCTGGAACACAACCTCCATAAGGACAGGGGGGTATTCTCTCTGCTTTGTTAATTGCACAGCATTCCCACACAGTTTAAGCTTCATAAAAATCTGACCCTTGAAAAACAAAGAGACTGTCCTCCTGCTACAGCCTGTCCTCATCTCTCATGGCCTCTCAATCTGTTTTTCGTGCTCTGAGCTCATGGTCCTTCCTCTGCAATCTATGTTTGTTTGGGTCTCTTCTTGCCCCTGACACTGACCTCCCAAAGGGCATGGGCACAGACCACACCAACCCCCTAGCAGCCAGGTTCACAGGACTGAGTATTGAGGCAGATTTCTGAGCTGCTATGTCACCACACCTCCAGATCTGGGTCCCTGGTGTGTATTGAGTGCAGGGGCAAGCGGTACAACCTATAAATACCTGAGTGCACCTCCTGTTGCTATTGTCTAATGTTGCTTCCTGACTCCCTGATTAGAAGGGAAGCCCAGGTGTGCAGGGACTTTTCCAGTTTTGTTCAGTGAAGTCAGTTAAGGGCCTTAGAAAGTGCCTTCATATAGGAGACACTTCCTAGATATTTGCTGAATGAAGGAAACCTGAGCTGCACCATCCTTGAAAAATAATGGGGTCCTCTGGATTCTCTGCCAGCTGCCAGTTATCCTAGCTCAGGCTACTTCATGTTAGGAACCCACATAAATGGGATCTCAAACCTCCTTTCAAAGGCAATTGAGGTTTCCAAAGGTCACTTTGAGGCAATGCTTCCTCAGTTGGAGAGGAAATAACATGTTGACAAGCCATCCCGCCTATGACCACCCTTTCTACAGAGCAGGCACATGGAAGAACATTCAATGGCTCAGCCCATTGGAGACTTGACAAGGAACCCAGGAAATTTTTCTTGCTACCACCTCACTTTTCAGAGTTGCAAACTAAGGCTAGAGGCTGCAGTGAGGTTCCCAATTCACACAGGTGGTGGGTGGCAGAGGGGCAGGCACTCACCTTATAAGCAGCTGGTCCAGTACCTGTTGGGTGGAGTTAATGGTCCAGTAATTTTCCAGGAAAATGTTTAGGCAGGCTAGGTCACTCTTCAGGATGGCAGGCACCAGGGGCTCCATGAGCTTCTTTCAATTGCCCACCTATTCAATGGGCACTTGGCTGTTTCAGGACCTCTTCTCTGCTAACTTGCTTCCACACTGGGAAGGGGAAGAGCAGGAGCACATGGTCAGCATTGCCCCATGAATCCCAGGTGCTTGAGGGAGCAGACTTGCACCACCCAAGCCTTGTGCCCCTTGAGGCAAGAAATGTGACAAAGTTGTCTCTAGCAGAAAAATTTACCAACCTCAAAATTAGAATTGGCATGAGGGAATAATTATATTATTAGATCCTTCCTGTTATTCTGTTAGTTGATGAGCAGCACAACCTCTCTGTTTCACTGCCTGGAAAGATCATGATTCTCATGAGTCATTACTTGTCATCTCCTTCCTGTGTTCAGGAATCCTGAAGTGGCTGCTCAGGGCCACACATGTAAGAATTCAGAGCCATTCATGCTAGAGCCATATGATATTCCCTCAGTTCTATAACAAGTGTAGTCTGCTCCAGACATGGTGGGAAAGCTCTGATCACATATCATCCTCCCACTTGGATGCAGTGCATGGAGACATCAGAGATTATAAGAACACCTTTCATTTCCAAGCAACATACTGATTTTTCCCTTTTGCATTAATGAATTTCTGAGATTTTGAGACATGGTGATCCCTGCTCTGGCAAATGGGCAAATGTCAGGAGTTTCCAGGTGGGAGTGGAAAGATCACTCATGGCTGAGGATCTTAACTGAAGCCTCAGAGAAGAGCAAATTCAAATGGCTGATTGGTGAGGCTCCACCACTCATGGGACTATTGCAATACAAATCACCCAAGCAGTACCATTTCCCCTGACACCAGATTGGCCTAAATGAAAGAAAATGTTAACAGTCGGGCCTAGGGGTTGCAAGGAACTGAACCACTGCAGTCTTTTGAAAGTTCTATGGCTCATGCTGTTAAATGTCCCTATGCATGTGTGTGATCCAGCCATCACATTCCTGGCAGTCTATTCTGGGAAGCAGGGAGGGGAAACAGGTCATTAGGATAAATGCAAGATATTCCCTCTAGCACTGCAGACATGGCCTCAGAAAGGAATCCCTTCAAGATCTGAAAGCAGGGAGAGGCTGAACCTCTGCTATATGCAACTTCCTTTCTGGAATATTATTCCAGTGGAATAAGGTCACCATTCCTGGCCTGGAAAGTTCAAAGGGATGTGTTATGTGGGTGTTCACATTGCACACTCACATGTCATGAAGGGAGCCCTTTACTATAGAGTCAAAACAATCCATTAGACAAGAAGAGCTGTAGAGTTTAGTGAAGGTGTAAAGGACAGTCCATTCAACCATTCAGGGGACACCTGGGTTCAAAGAATGACAATAAAAACAGAAGCAAAATGCAAAGGTAACATTGACATCAGCAACAGTTAAAACAATGTTGGGGAAGCAGATGTGGCTTAAGTGATTGGGCTCCCATCTACCATATAGGAAATCCAGGTTTCAATACCTGGGGCCTCTGCATGAAGGCATGCTGGCCCACATGGAGTGCTGTCCCATGCAGGAGTCCTGGCCCATGCAAGAGTGCTGGCCCACACAGTAGTGTTGGCCCATATGGATAACTGGTGCTGCAAGATGATGTAACAAAAAGGGACACAAAGGAGAGATAATAAGAGACACAGCAGACTGGGGAGCTGAGGTGGTGCAAGAGATTGAGCACCTCTCTCCCACTCTCAAAGGTCCCAGGATCAGTTCCCAGAGCTGCCTAATGAGAAGACAAGCAGACACAGAAGAGCACACAGTGAATTGACACAGAGCAGACAGTGGGGGTGGGGGAATAAATAAATAAATCTTTTTTTTTTTTAATTGGCATCTCTTTTCAGATGCTCCTACAAATTCTGAAGTGACTTTCCAACTGGCCCAGAACAGGGCTTCCCAGAGTGGTGGGGTGTGTGAGGGATGGAGGCTCAGAAGCCTTTGGGAGTAGGACTGTGGGCCACAGAGATGGCAAATGCATAGGAGAGCTCCAGAGGAAGGAGGTGGGTAGGAGCTGGGTCCTCTGGCCTTCTCCAGCAGGCATGTAGATGCTATCCCACATGCTGTCACTTTGAGCTGCTCCTCACTGATCTGTGTGCTGCTCTTTAAACACAGTGGCCAGTAGACAGACAGGAGGTATTAGGAGGCTGCCTGGAGACTGCTGCAGGGTGAGCACCCCATGCTTCTTCTGGTCCAGTTCAGGCACAGGCAGGTGTCTACACAAACTTCCAGCTCACTTGGAATGGAGATGATAGCTATTGGGTCCAGGATAACATTTGGAATGATGGTTACCACCCCCACCACCACTTGCCTTCCCACCAGCCACCAATTACCTGAAATGTGAACCTGAATGGCTCACCAGATTTCCTAACCCTGACAATCTGCTCCTGCCCAAGATGGTCCTGTTCCTCATGCCTCCTGCACAGTGAAATGAGGGGGATTTGGGACTGCCCAGGTAGGATGAAAGTGGTGGCATGACCTGAACTGGATGAGCCTGAGCCATGCTACCTTACCTGTGGGAACTTCCTGACCAATAACTTCATGATGGAGGACTGAGACAATGTCTAATGTGATGAAAAAAAGTTTCATTCCCAGTATTCTTGAGGCCAGCATATCTGGACATGGGAATGCAGCAGAAGAACATCTTGCTCCCTTGAGTGTCTTCAGCTAAGTGAGCTGGGTAGAGGGCTTTCTGTGGAGTCTCCATGCCTGATTACCAGGGTTCCAAGTTCAGTTGTGCTGTATCTCCAAGGAAATGAGGTCACCTCCAGGGAAGTGAGCTCACCACCCTTACCTGGCAGCCCTCAATGGATAAGACCTCCATGAATTCCCCTCAAGACTTGGCTGCTCATCCTCCTCAGCCATGTCAACCTGTAAACTGGGCAGAGTTTCACCAACATATCCCTCCACACAGATACCTGAGAGTGGCTGGGTGCAAACAGGACTCCTGGCATGAGAAGACAGAGCTGAACTCAAACCTGGATAATACTTCTTATCAGTTTTGTGACCCTGGTCTTGTCATTTTACTTCTCAGCATCTCCCCATTCTCCTCACCTACACAATTGGGAACATTCTAGCTTCTAATTCCTGGACCATCAAGCACATGTGAGATAGAAAATCAAGGGCTGGTGTCTCAATAGGTAAAAAAATATATATAGATGTAGGAATTATAAGAAGGGGAGTTTCATAACATGGAATACAACACATTATAGGGCTTAGTGCTGTTTGTGTGATCCTGAGAAAGACAATTTCCTTCTTAGTGTTATTTCTCAGCTGCATCACAAAGATTTGAAATTAAATGAAAGTTATGACTCTCTGGTATGAGACCTTCCAATGACTTCCCATTACAGTTAGAATCATATCTAAGTGACTCAAATTAACTGAAGTTGTGGATATTCTAAGTCAAGCTGACACCAAAGTTTGAGTTTTATTTGAAGACCCCAAGGGTTTGTTCTCTTAGCACTATCTTGAAGAGAAATCCAACATGGATGGGTGGGTTAAGCAAAGAGCAATACAGGCTGGTAAAAGAGGGAACTCCAAAATGGGAAAAGACTTGGACCGTTCCCAGGTGAAGAAGTTCCCAGTTAGGCTGGCATTGGATAGGGCAAGCATTCTGTGGAGTCTGTTATGAACAGAACATAAAGAATATCTTTGGTGGAGTCTTCACTGCTGGTTGGGGGTCATGAGGGCGATCAAGGTGACATGATCCAGATTGTCTCATCACAACTTCAGCAACCCAGAGCAGGAGCAAGCTTAGTACGTACATGTTCACACCTACCCATGCCCAGATCCCAAGCACCAGGCATGGGTGTGGAGACCTACCTCAAATTCTTCCAATGCACAGTGCTGTTGCTATGGTGGGCATCTGCCTCCTCCCAGAGTGGCAATATTGGCTGGAAGGCCCAGAGTTGACTACTTATCAAAGGAGTTGTTGAGGAGACTCAGTGAACAGAGGGCTCCCAGCCTTAATGTCACTTATTCCTCTTGCCTGGGTTAAATTCATTGAAGTGAATTCCTTCAATTCATCAGCTCAAGGCATGCTGGGAATTATACCTAATCCTCTTTTATTTCAACTGCCTCACATTCACACTGTGATTCAATTGACATATACAGAATTTCTTCCATGTATACAGCAACACGGGAGAGCACTTTGGGCCCCCTCCATGCCTTCTTACAGCTTACACTTGAGAGCCACTAGGGGTGGTATATCAACAAGGTAGATGCTGACATAGAGATGAGGTGCAGCTGTTATGAGAACACAGAAAAGCACTCTCTCCAGAGAATTACAAATCCAAGCAGAGTTTGTAGAGGAGAAAATGTTAGAAGTTAGTTGCTGACTGGAGAATGTGTGAACAAGCATGTCCTGCACTAGGCCTTAGATATTACATTATGATGTTGCGATACAAAGAAAGGGAGGGTGATGACCAAACATATAGGAATGACATGAAGATTAAGATCCAGGGACCCCATTGCCAGGGGTGTTGCAGGAGTTTTTTGAGTAATTTTGTATTATATTCATTAAACTAGTACCTCCCAAATTATTACTCCTGAGACCACAAAACATTTCTATGTCCTGGTATGATTGACACCAGTGTTTTTACAAACTCCTGACCTCATCCTCTGGGGACAGGGCTGAAGCTTTCCAGTTTGGATTTTGCCCCATCCACTCCTAGCTCTGCTTCCCTCTTCATTTTCAAGACCCTAAAATCCAAATCCTCTTCAGATATCACAGGAGCCTCCCTCACTCCTGCTTCTGCTTTTATGCAGATAGGGACATGTACCAGAGATGTGGCTCATGTTCTCTAAGGTCTCACAGTCATTCAGCATCAAATGTGCTTCAGTTAGAATTAGATTTTATAATTGGCAGGAAACCCAAAATAGTGGCAAAAACTAGATAGAAATTTCTTTTCTTCTCATCTTGTAGAGGGACTCTAGACATTGGCAGGGCATACTGACCCTGGACTGCCTAAGATGGCACTTCAGGGATTATTTTTCTTTCTGTACCAGTATCTTGGTTTATGGTTTCCATTCTTACAACTCTCATGGTCCAAAACGGCTTCTGGAGCTCCAGCCTGGAGCAGCAATCATGTCTGCTTCAAGGTGGCAGGAAGGAGAACAGGAGGAAGGGCAAAGTGGTCCTCAGAGCTGGGTCAGATCCATCTAAGCAGCTTTTTCAAAGCCCGACACAGTATTCTGCTTACATCCAATTGACCTGAACTTAATGTCTGGTTCCTGTTAATACAAATCCTATTGCTGATGAAAAAGCATTTTACAAACTCTAAAGCCCTAGCACTCTGCCAAACTATTTATCTCCCTAATCAGTATTCAAACTTATTGCAGGGTCTTTTTCTTTATTCAAACTTTCAAAGAAATAGCATAAAACAATTATTCCTCCCTCTCAAGTACCAATTGTCCAACAGAGACAATGACTTAAATGTTTCTTGGTATATTCTGGAAATTTTCTATGCATCATACAAATATGGTATGTGTGTGTATTTGTGGTAGTCCATGCATACCCAGTTTTACCATACAGAAATACAACAAAAGTCAAATATGTATTTTAAATTTTCTAGGAACAAGTATAAAAAAGTTAAAGGCAATATGTCAAATTAATTATAATATATATTTCATTGAATTTAATATATCTAAAATGTTTTCATTTAACATGTCAGAAAGATAAAATATATTAAAGAGATATTTTCCATTCTATTTTCATACCATGTATTTACAATCTCCTCCTAACACTTACTGCCCCTCTCAGTCCAGACATGTGCCTGATGGTTACTAACCTGGACAGGGTAAGTCTAAGGTCAAATATGCACCTTAATATTTCCATTTAACCATTTTCTTTGGAGCTCAGGATGATTCTTATCAGCATATACAGATAGCTCTTACTTTCTTTCAAGGCTGTGCCTTACTTCTTTTTGTGGGTTGGCCATAAGTGATTTAACTAATATGTGCAACATAGGTGTCCAGTCTTTTGATGTTTACAAACAACAGCATTGTGGACATCCTTATAGAAATGACTGTGTGCATAGGTGCAATTAGATTTTGGAGAAGATGCTGGAATAGGAATTACAAAATAAAAGGGTCTTGACTATTCTCCTGATTGCTTAATAAAGAATTCCTCCAACTCCCAGTTCCTATGGCATTCCCAACCCATTCCTCTGCCCACATAACTCATCTATCCTTGTTGAATTCCTTTCAGTATTCTAACTTTGTTCTGGGAAGCACTTTGGTGATGTCTTGTTTTTAATATTTATTAAGTGAGTTCAGAGCAACCTTTAATACAGGACTAATTCCTCCCCACAACAGAGTGAATGCCCTCTGAGTACGTTGCCCCATGACCTGAATTGGGAGCTTCTCCCATTCTGCCTGGTGGAAACATTAACTCCTTCCAGTTTTAGGTGTGCTCTGAGGATTGTGCTGCCTATTGCAGTCTCCTGTTTCCTTCTGAGGCCTTTGGTAGGACCCTTGTATACTTGTGCTGGGTTTAGACAAATGCATGAGGGGATCCTTCTGCAGAGCTCCTAAGTCCTCTCTCTCTCTCTGCAGCTCTTTCTTCTCTATGCAGCTCTCTCCCTCTACCACTCTGCCTTCAAGTAGAGCTGTAAATTCTTCTCAGTCTCCCAGCCCCATGACCTGACCTCAGGGACACTGCTGGCCCATCTGGGCTGCAGGGAGCCTGTAAAAGATTTCCAGGCTACACACTAAGTGCAATCATCTCATTTGTGTCATTCTCTCAGGAATCCCTGGTCTGCATGGCTTCTTGTAAAGTAGCTAAAAACAGTGGTTTAATATATTCTATTTCTCATAACTGTGTTGTGGTATGCATATCTCTGTTTTACCAGAGGGGAATTGAAATTAAGGGGTATGGCATGAGAGGCAAGAGAGACTAGTAAATGAATTCAGGATATCTGAGCCCTGTTTTTTTTATCTGCTATGGACCTGCTGTGAGACTTTGTATATAAGCCTCCATTTAACCATCTGGAAATAAAGTGAATGTTAGTATCACTGTGCAGTTCCTATGGGCCTATTCTATCAGCAACCCTAGGAAGTTTGTACTTATATCAGATTCTGTTTTGCAGCCATGAAATCAGAGGCAGAGGACAGCTAAGTGATTTGTGCAGGAAAGAGCCAGGCTTGGATTTGTAGTTGGGCAACTGGTACCAGTGCTGTGTTACATAACCACCATCTACTGATCCAAAGGTGATGCTAACTCAGGATGTGGTAACCTCTAAGGACCTCCCTGCTCTGACTTCCTCTGGTTCTATACGTTCCTACAGTCCTGTTTTGATGCTCAAACTGTAAAACCACCCACCGTGAGGTCACTCTGAGGCCAAAGAAGACATCTGTCAAATCTGCAATGGATGGGTTGTAATGTGGAACCTATAGACCTGTCCATGTGGCCTTGGGTAAGTCACTGCATTTTGAGTCTCAATTTTTTCTTCTGCAGATTACTGCTGCAATGACAGTGGGAAAGATCCTACCTCTGCAGTAACCTCAAAACCAGCTCTAACCTCATGAGATTTCTTATTACATAGCAAAATCATGATACCATGGATCCCATGAAACAATGAACACCACCACCAATATTGGTACGGCTTTATGCAAAAAGGCCCATATAAATATACAAACACTTAGTTATTTGTTTGTTTTTTATTTTGAAAGATGCTTAGATTACATAACTCTTACACAAAACTTACAGGGATT
>JAQZBX010091477.1:0-12420 GCA_029593785.1 Cabassous unicinctus
AAGACATAAGGTAACACATTGATAAACTAAGAGTGTATTATTGCAGGGAGAGATATATCTACTGCCTTGCCCATTTATACACTCCAATCACAGGGTTTTCCTTCACCCCTCCCTGTCAACATTAAGCTGCTGTCTAAAAGACAGTGTTTATGGCGTGAAATCAGAATTCAGTCTCCATTATTTGCTACCTATGATAAATTAATGAATTTACTCAATGCTTTTGAGTCTGCATTTTGACACAATTAAATTTTCTTCATGGGATAGGTAATAGTATTAATAATAATGTTTGAAAAGACTGGACACATGATTGGTAGTTAAAAATGGATTTATTTTCAAAATTCTGCCGATAGAAAATAATTTAAAAGAATATCCAATGGCTATTTAAAAACCTACTAAAATTTTAACTTAAATATTTCCAGTGTTTACAACTTGATTTCATAAGTTTTTTTTTCTTTTTTTTTGTTTAATAATTAATTTTTGTCTTTTTTAAGGTGTCCTATAGAAGTACTTCCTTACTTTCAGAGATTATAGTTAACAATGGGAGTTGTTATGAGTGGAAGTTGGTTTGTTTGTTTCATTGATTGCTCATTGCTTCAAATTGTATGCATTTCATTTAGGAATATTTTATTTAGCTGTTCCGTTGATCATAATTCCAATACTTATTATTGTTTGTAGTTCTTTATTTTTCGTTTTTCTGCTGGTTGGTTAGCCTTGATATCTTCTTAAATCTTTCAATTAGCCTTGAGTTTTATTATTTTATCAACACTTAAAATTCGGTGTTCCAATCCACTTTAATGCATCTATTCTGATTTAGTAACCATAATAAGTGAATTTACATTTTAAATTTGTTTGAAATGAAATACTTGCATTTTAAGTAAAGTTTTTCTCTTATGTAATATAAAAATAGCTATACGTCTTATCAGTGATTGGAAGATGTTTCCATTTCTTCAATTCTGGTTATTCCCAAATTCCTGTTGATATTTCCTTTTGCCTTTTGATGTTATCATTATTAAATTGTCCTTGAATTAATGCCATTTTTGGTTTAACTTTTTAAAATATATATTTGTTGATTTTTTGTATTTTTAATATTGATTCTTGGATTTATAATATTAATTTTGATAACTATTTCAGAGGAAGAAACTGGAACTATTACTATACAATTTATCTTGTATATAATTTGTACACTTTTAAATATTATTACTTCCCTTCCTTCCATAGAGCATTGAAGAAAAGAGTAGATCAGAAGTGGGCATTTGCTTTAATTTCTTAGAAATATATTTCATTATTTCATAATAAAGGAAAGCACTATATGTGCATTTAATGAAAAATGAGTGATTTGATTAAGGTGACATGAGGATGCAATACTAAAAATCTTTGAGAAGTCTCACCTTTCTCTAGGAAATCCTGTTTTCCCATGTTTTAGCACATCAGTTTATTGAAACTGGTTAAAAACTGAGTTTTTATTTCAGGTAAGTGTTCTTTCCATATGAAAATTTGTTTTGGTTTATTTTGAGGGTAAGAAAAAGGGGGAATTTTGCTCTATCAATTTAATAATTAAGTTCAATCTACAATGAAGTATTTGGTTATTAGACAGTACTGCCACTAATGAGTTTAAATTGTCAGGAATTAAATGTAAACATCAATATAGTACTCTTAGTTATCTTATCATAAACACAATTGTCTTGAGATAAATGACTCACTTTGGTGAAATGTTTGATGTTCAAAGCAAGATGTTACAACAATAAACATATGTAAATTAAAAAGAAATCTTTGAGAAATTTAATCAGACTAAATTCTAGACAGTAAACAATGAAATGAGTCAGAAGACATAGTGAAATAAAAAAGAGACTTTCTTCTTTCATTTTACTTTGAGTCAAAAAATTTTCTACTTCTTTGAGAGAAATGCAATCCTCTTTATGGAGTGATCAAAAGCTTGTTTGACTTGCTTGTTTCTCAGTGTGTAAAAGAAAAGGTTCAGCATGGGAGCAACAAAAGTAGTGAGCATTGAAACTCCTTTATTTATGGCCACCTCTTCCCTTGCTGAAGGCTTGACATAGATGAAGATGCAGCTTCCATAGGTGATGGAGACCACAATCATGTGAGATGAGCAGGTAGAAAAGGCTTTTTTTCTTTGCTGGGCATAGGGGAATCTTAGAATTGTTCGGATGATATATGTGTAGGACAGAACCACACACACCACGGTGATGATGAGTGCAAAGACAGCCATGAGTATGACGATCTGTTCTATTAACCACATATCTGTGCATGAGATCTTGCATCACAGCTGAAATGATCAATGGCATTGGAGTCACAAAATTCCAGCTGGAGCCCCAGGCTGAGGGATGGAACAATAATCATCAAGCCAGCCACCCAACAGTAGATGACTAATAAAATACAGACTCTGTTGCTCATGATGGTCATGTAATGAAGGGGTTTACAGATGGCCACATAGCGGTCATAGGACATGGCTGCCAGGAGAAAAAACTCTGTTGCTCCAAAGAGAATACTAAAAAATATTTGACTTGCACAAGCATTATAGGTGATGGTCTTGTCCCCAGTTGATAAAGTGTACAAGAATCTAGGAATACAGACTGTAGTAAATGAGACTTCCAAGAAGGAGAAGTTTCTGAGGAAAAAGTACGTAGGAGTTTTAAGGTGGGGGTCCAGCACTGTGAGGGTGATAATAGTCAGGTTTCCTGTTACACTCAACATGTAAGTAAGAAATAGAAAGACAAAAAGAAAAACTTGCAGTTGAGGATCCTCTGTCAGTCCCAGCAGGATGAATGTTGCAATTGCAGTGCAGTTTCTCATTGCTGCTTTTTGATATCCGTAACCAAGCTGTACATTAAAAAAAAAAATCGAAGAGCTTTCATGAGGAGGTAGACATTCAAACGCTATAGCAAAAGTTCCTGTATATAAAAGCCAAACAATGGGGCATAAATTTAGTTTCTCCCTCTACAACTTAATCAATATTGCCCCTCTTCCAGTAGCTTTCCTGCATTTTACATTGGTATGGACAGCAGAGATTGTCTTAAGTATTTATATTATTCTGAAATAATGCAACTTTTTCTAATATCATCCTTTGCCCCTCAGAATTTAAAAATGTAGTTTAAACCTTGTAATTCATTACATGTATTAGATTGACACATAAATTAGAAAAAAGATGATGCCATTTCATGAGTACTTAAAAGTTTGTTTTCTTTTGTCCCTGACAAACCCTGGATATAGGATATATGCATGTAATTAAGAACAGAAAATCTCTTCCATTGTTAATATTAAAGGTTTGCTTTAGGAGTTAGATTAATTTGTCCTGAAGAACAGACCAACAATGAGAGCAAAGCACAACACTGGGACCTGAATTTTCCTTTGTCTTTTTATGCATCTCTGTTTATATTCCTTATTCCCAATACTATAGCAGAGAGAGATGATTTCTTGTTCAAATATTTTAAATATAGTGTGAGAAAATGTGTTCGACATATTTACAAAAAGGAATATCCTCATATGCTTTCATGTTATATTTCACTTAATTAATTGAAATTTCAGTTATTTTCACTTAATTGACTGATTCTTTTTCCGTCAAAGCCACTGAAATTAAAAATACATTTAATATCACTAAATATGCTATGCCTATTTCATTATGTTTTCAATACCATTGAAAATTCATTAGTGTCTCCACTTTCTCATCATATCCCCACTGAATTTATGCTTCATTCCATTGTTAACTTTCTTTCACTTTCAAACTCTACTGCTTTCCAAAATGTATAAGGACTTCGTTATTGTTGAAGCCAACAGAACATTTTAGTTTCTATCATGCCTGCATCCTCACAATACTTTTTACTTAAGGTTTAGTCGTTCTTCAAATGGTTTCCCTGCCATCATTTTGAATTTCCTCCAAACTATAGAGCTTTTCTTCACTGTCCTACACAGGCTCTTCTTTCTCTGCGCATCTTTGAAATATTGGCACTTCCAAATATTCTATCATCAGAGCTTTTCCTTTTTGTATCCTATTTTTGTTTTTCCTACTCTATACTCTGTAGGGGTGATTTCACCCAGTTAAATGCATCATATCATCATTTACATGACTGATTACAAAGCCCGGATCTTTTCCACATGAAACCATTACTCAATGTACATCACCAGTTGGATGTTTCACAGATCCTTCACATTCTACCTTCTGAAGGTGAAACCATGCCCCCCTCTGAGCCTTCTCCTCTTCCAGTATTAACTATTTCTTGTTAAAGATTAATCATTTTGTGTGTGACATCCAAGGTTCTTCATGAAAAGGAATTTCTATGATTTGCACACCTCATCCCTTGCCTTTCCTCTCCATTACACTAAAACTGTCTACTTCTAGATCTTCATATTTCCTACATGCTGACCCCTCTGCTCAGGCAAATCCTCCCACCTTCTTTGACTGACTAATGCCTCTTAGTCCTTCAAGATTCTCCTTAGATATAAATTATTCAGGGAAGTCTCCATTTCCCCACCCAAACTATGTGAGATTATGCTCCTTCCTGTGTTTTGTTTCAAGCACCTGTCCCTTTCTGTATCTTAGACTGAATTTCATAGTATTGCAAATCTTCTATATCCTTATATTTTCCTCTATCTTTCTGTAACCTCCAACATAGGTGTTATGCTTTATACATCCTTACATTTCCTTATGCCTGGCATATATGGAGAGCTTAGTAAATGTAAGCAGAAGAATTGGAAGAGAGTTATCTATAGAACTAGACTAATCTGTATTATTTAATCTTTGTTCTGGTCAATAGGTTCAAAGTTCTTGTTTGCATGTCAGTTTCATACTGTCATTTTGAATGCATTCTTACATAAAAGGTCTGAATATTCCCAATTCTAAACTTTGTAAATGTTCCTTTTCTAGTACTGTTTCTCTTCTATGACCTAGCCCTTTTTTATCCTTAACATTATAATTTGCCATCTGCTGTTGTTGTTTGTTTGTTTCTATTACTCTCTCTCAGATCTCTTGCTGGTGTTTAGGATTATTTTTCATTTGGTCCAGGCTTTGCTATCCAGAAACTATTTTCTCAAATTTACAGTTGTTTTATTTTCTGTTTTCTTTTTTTCCCCAAAGCTTAAATCACCTTCTGTGTTTCTAAAGATTCAGTTACCTTCTAAAAGAGACTGTGGATTGTGGTATTTTTTTGTCCAGCTTCCTCAACCCAGACCCCAAAAACTACTTCTGAACAAATAACGTTGTTTTTTTATTTAAGGAACTAATCTGTATGGTTTGCATTAAAATCAGCAGGAATATACATATATAATAATTAGAGAGCTATTCCAGAATATTCAACATTTTTAGGGCCTTTGGGTCATTAGGGTCACTAGAAAATAAAATCTAAGAATATGGACATTGTTCTGGTTACATCTTTTGTGGCTGCAGAAACTGTGCCTGACATGCCAATAAATTTTAAATGAATGGATCCTTTAAATGAATGGAACCTTATATATAATTTCTAACTCAATTTGTACTTCAATCTTTTAAAAAGTGGAGAAGGATTCAGATAATACTGATAGCTAAAAGGTTCAGACTGCAACATAAGGGAGATTAGAATTGCTGCTAAATCCTCTTACTGTACAGAAGATAGAATATTTTTCTTCTTTTTTTAAATGATGTACACCACTATCTGAATTCTTAAATCCATTTCTCTCACATCCACTCTCCTAAACCACTTGCCAACATAATCTGAAACTAATTAATTAATTAATCTTTTCATATTCATGGTATTAATTCTACCCTTTTCTTTATGCACTTACTAAAAGATTCACTTAACTGCCCAGTTCTCTGTGCTATCCAGTGAATAAAATTTTGTTAAAGAAGCAATTGTTTAAGCATAAAGAGAAATCAATAAAGCTGCAGTTTGTAAGGGAAAAAATTAATGTCACTACTTTTCTATGCCCTGGGACTGTTATGAATTCGCTAAACAAAAAACAGTGTTATTCAATTTTTAATTCCTTTTCCAGTAGCACTCCTGTTTCCTCCATCTCCTTGTCCATCAATCTGCTCCATATAGAGCAGCCTAACCACTTCTTACCCAGTTAGAACGTCATTCTACAACATAGAACATCAATATAGAACATCATTCTACAGTAGCTGTAGACGGCTACTTACGTCAAAAAGCAAAGGACAGATTTAAGCATCATCTCTTCGCATCATCTCATCATCTCATCGCATCATCTCATCTCTTCATGATTCTGTTACCCCATCCAGAAGATATGATTCATGGTTAAAATTCTTTGTTGTAGAACCAAAAGCACGAGTTTGTAATCAGACACACTTATAAAAGAATTCGGACTATGCAGCTTTCTGACAAGAAATGTTACAAAAAGATGACCCTGATCCTGATATTCTCTAAGACAAATAATGAAAACAAGCAAAATTAATTTGCAGAGTTACTGGAAGATTTAGATATAATATATACAAAGAACTGTAACAATTCCTAAGTAAAGTGTAAATTTTATCATTATTAACAGACCGTGGCACCTTCTTCCACACAGCATTCTATCATCACATCCCCACAGCACTGAGGGCAGCCTGCACCTTGTGGACAGGCTATTATTAACACAACAATATCATTCAGAAAGAATATTGGACTATGAATTCTGAGTGTCTTCAAGACAAAATTTACCTACCTAATGATTTCGCCTGTAGTCTGCCTTCTTTATTCTTTTTGTACTTTCTAACATGGTCCATTGCCAGAACCTTAAACTTAACCAGCCTCTTCTCTTTTCCTCTTCTGCAATACACTATCACTTTCAATCCTTTTTACTTTCCATTTTTTAATGAGTAAGGGGGAATATATTTTCAATTCACTTTGTATACAGGTATCCTCCTCTTCTCCTAGATTAATTGAATCTTTTCCTCTCAGAAATCTTAGCACAAATGCAAATTAGGCAAAATTGTGACAAAGGTGAAATTTGCTTGTGCTACTCAATATTCTCTGTTCTCCACAACACCCCTCCCCAGCTCCCACCCATCTAAACCCCCAACCTCCTTTGCCTGACTCCCCCAGGTATACTGGCTGTGTGCCCTGACAGTGTGGAGTGCTCCACTCCACTGACATGCTCTCAGGTCCACTCTTCCCAAAGAATGAAACAGCTCTGGGTCCTTTCTCTCCTCTGCTTCATTAAAGAACTTCTGCTTAATTCTGTGCCAGAACTTGATTCTATACGGCTATTAGAAACATGTGATAAGATTTTTCACATGGAACTATTACATCTAGTTTCCACTATGCAGGGTTCTGTCTTATAAAACTCATTTAATATAAACTAAAATTATCACTGTAGTTATTTATGTAATATTTTCCTTTCTTCTTCCAGAAACACTTGCATCTGAGTATGATAATTAATGTGTGATGCTCAATTAGAATCAGCAGGGGTGGTTTTTGCAAACATAGATTCCTGGGAATCAGACAGATCCAATACATTTTAGCCAGGTAGTGGGGTATAGGTAGAATGCTAGTGTAGAAATCGTATATTTAATATGATAATCAAGATTTTCATATGCATGTTAATGTTTGAGTACATAGTAGGCAATTAAGAAAGTGTGTTGCCCAACCCAAACCTCTTCACCTATACCAGCCTCCATCAGTGTTGCCCCTTGTATCATATTTCAAATGCAATCACTTAATTTATCTATTTACATTATAATTTCAGGCACAAACGATGGATAAATAAAATACTAACTAACTTATTTTCCCTATATTATGGTTCTTATATTATTGATGTGATCATTATATGTATTTTTCAGTAAAAGGAAATCACTCTATTTCTTTTCATGGAACCATAACTGCTGTAGTTCCCAATCAGCATTATTTTTTTTATAATGGTAACTATGAAACTATGTCTTGTCTGCAAATGGAGTCTCTAGGATTCCTGCTCTTTCTCTATCACTTAATGAAATGCTATCTCCCGAGTAGAAAAGAATTAGTTATAGGAATGATTTTTTACTCAATTTGCTTTAAAATTTGTCCTACAAATAGCATATGTCCTTTGGGTCATGATCAATGAAATCTTCTTTCCTTATGGACATATGCATTATGTATTCAAATGAGGGACTTATGATGAGGCTGAACTTGGTTAAAGAAACCATCAGAGGGAAATGAACGTTTATGCAGGAAAACTACTGAAAACCCTAATAAGGGAAACAGTGCTGATTTGGCATAAACTAAGATAAAACTATTAACAAAGTACAAACATTCTTCACTGACAGGCTGTCACATATATTTACATCAGAGTTAAACTCTCAAGGTTTTTCCAGGAATCCATAAATAACTGAAACTGTTTTTCTTTGATGATCCTTCCATTGCCAAAAGACTGGCTTCTTTGCTAACTTCCCAAATAATCAACAGCTTATACGAGGAAAGGGAAATAGAGTACTTTGTTTCCAAATTCCCCAGGCTTCTTCATCTCCCTCAGTCCTCTTTATCTTATACAAATCTTATTTTTGCCCTTGTTAGGTAAAATGAATTTACTAATGGTTTCCCTTTTGCATGAGTAAAATAGTGTGTTAATAATTTACAAAGTTGTAGTCATTGCATTAATCTTTGATTTTGGTTGAAGAATTAATTTTCTCTCGACTTAGGGCCACACAAAGAGCTGTTAAATAGAGCAGATTGTGAAGTAACTAACAAATGACAACCTTATTGCTGTCTCCTTTTTCAAAATCCCCTCTGTGCAACTCAGGAAAAAATTGCCCTAATGAAATATTCTTCTCAACATTGCTAATCCTGTACTGTGGTTCATGAACAACAGTAAAAAAATTCCCTCTCTTTCCTCTGTCACCAAATTGCTCTCTAGTGAAAGTAATTTGCCTTCTTTAGATATTAAGGGGACATTTTTATTGAGCTAATATATGTTCAAGCAGGATTGATTATTTCTCCTTGGATTTTTCATCATTAAAGGGACATTTACAATTTAGAAAATGATGTAGATTTTCAATGTTGAAATTTTAAGCAATGGACTGTAATTTTCATATTTATATTTCAGGTGGTTAGAAGATATATTTCTATATGTCCTTAAAATTACACCACAAGGATGATTACTAATGGATACATAAACACAGCCCTGGCTAAGACCTCAGTCTTTTCAAATGAATACTGAGTGGTATCTATACTATGTCTATAAAAAAATATTCTTTATTTGATTTTAAAAAGAGAAACAAATGCAACTAAACATATTACAATAAGATAAGCTCTCTTCCCTTGTCAAAAAATAGAAAATAATTCTCATATCTACCTTATGGTAATGTCTTAGTTTTCCAGGGATGCTCTGACAAATACCAAGCAGTGGTTGGCTTAGCCTACAACAATTCATTGGCTGACAGTTTTGGAGGCTAGAAGTCCAAAATCATGGTGCTAGCAAGGTCAGGCTTTCTTCAAAGTCTGTAGTGTTCTGAATATGGCTTTCTGGAAATTCTCCATCATATGGCGGTTTGTCTCTTCCTGTCTCCTCCTCTGGTTCCTATACCTACTGCTCAGTAGTCTCCTTATAAAGACTCCAGTCATAATAGGTTATGACTCATTCAGTTTGGTTTCTCCTTAGCTAATAATTCAGTCAAAGATCTTATTTACAAATGAATTTGCACCCACAGAACCAGGGATTAGGATTTGAACATACATGTTTTTTGTGGGGGACATGATTTAATCCCCAACAGGTTCTTATTGTTTTAATGATTTTTCATGATTTCAGCTGATAGCTCCTTAATGGTTTTAATTGCATTGTGTTAAGGGAGATATGTCCCTGTGCCAGTCTAACATGATCGTCAGCATGTGCTTACTCTCCACACATCTGAAGTTTCTGGAGTTCCCATTTTGACATCATCTATAAAATCTCTCCCTGGAGAATTTCTTGATTTTAAACCTTGGAAACATTTTTCTTTGGTCTTTGTTGAGAATAGAAGAAAGGCTAATGTAAGGAAGGAGAATAAAAGAACTTTCTCTGTTTTTCGGTAAGAACTTCTGTTTTGATGATTCTGAGCAGGAAGTTAGCTTTACTATTTTAAAAATAATAACATATGTTTGTCCATTCAGTCTCCTGGAGATTACTGGGATTGCCTGTATGTATAAAGATCCTTGATGTCACAAGTTAAAAAGTCCCTAATGGAACTTCTGTGTAATAAAATTTGACAAAACAACTAAAATACAGAACAGTAGCGCACTGTCCTCTGAGACAGTTAGATAGAAGCACACATAGGCAACACGCCCACCCTAACAATAAAAAATGCACATGTCTGACTGGATTTCCTATTACACTTTCTAAGGATAGAACTATGAAAGTTTTTAAATAATAAAATTATTTTACTTAAACTTATCTCCCATGATATAATAGTTGGTAAATTATCTTCTAGATATGGAAAAACATATCAAATTACTTCAGTGGATCATTTATCATAATTAATGTAACAAGACTGATATATTATTAATAAATAATTTCCATAGATTATTTAGATTTCCTTAGTTTTTACCTAATATCTTTTTTCTGTTCAAGGATCGCAACTAGGATATATTATATTAAATTGTTATGTCTCCTTAGGCTCTCATGGCTATGACAGTTTTCAGATTTCTTTGTTTTTGTTGACATTGATAGTTTTGAGGAGTACTGATCACGTATTTTGTAGACTGTCGCTCTATTGGGATATGTCAGCTGTTTGTCTGATGATAAGATGGGAGTTATGGGTTATTGGGAGAAAAATCACAGAGATTAAGTGTTATATTCATTACATCTTATCAAAGGTATATATTTTTTATTATTAACATGGTTTATGACTGTTGATGTTGACCTTAGTCATCTGGCTGAAGGAGTGTTTATCAGGTTTCTCCAATGTAAATTATGCTTCCCCATTCTCTTTCTTTACTGTACTTTTTGGAAGGAAGTCACTATGTGAAGTTCTGCTCCATCATCCTTAAGGTTGGTGTATCTACACAATTTATTTGGAATTCTTACACTCAAGAGATTTGTCTCTTTTCCCCCATTTATTAATTTAGTCCATCTTTTGCTTATATTAATATGGACTCAAGTATATTTATTTTATACTTTGGGTAATAATTGCCACTACTTTATTTATTTTATTACTGCAGTTTGATCCAGCTTTGGCCATTGGGAGTTCTTTTAGTTGACTCTTGTCCCCTTTTCACACAGCTCCTTCAAATTGTATTTTATTATTCTTTTAACACTTTTTTACTTTCTGGCACTATAAAATCTTCCAGGTTCATCTTGTGTATATCCTGTCTCAGTCTTAAAATCAGCCATTTCTCCAAAAGTCCTAGTTACATTTATATGAAAATTCTATAGAAAGCAAAATCTGGGCACAAAGTGTTTTCATTGCTACTAAGCTGTCATGTGTTTTAGATCCTATCAGCTGACAGAGCAAAGAAATATATTTGTATACTAATCCTTGTATATTCACATATCTATAAATGTTTCTATATGTAACCATCTGCATCTATATTAAGTTAAACATGAGTTTTTACTGATGTCTCAAACTCTAATCCATTGTTCCATTTATCATTCTATCCTCCTCCTTCTTATTCTTATCTATGAATTCCTGCCCCAATAGTGAGAAACCTGGATCCCATTATCCACTACCTATTTACTTTATTGTTTACTTCCAACATACATGAATAGTACTATGAGAATTATTAAATTATATCCCTGTTGGAAACTTTTTCCACTAGAGTAGAGTGCTTTTGTGCAGTTCCATTTGTCTTTGATCTTATAGAAACCATCCATTTCCAAAATTACATAGGTTAGCACATTTTCCCCTACCCCCTTCAGTAAGATTGTTTCATACATTTTTAATATATTTAGATTCTCTTGTCAGGGTCTTTTTCATTCCTGGAACCCTAAAGCTCCTAAATGGTTTTTCAAAATCTTCATACATAAAGATTAACTCTCTGTGCTATCAAGTTTAAGGGACTTGACAAAGGCTTAATGTCATGTATCTGCAATTACAGTATCATACAGAACAATTTTGCTGCTCAAAATTTCTTATGCTTCATCCGTGCATTCCTGCCTCCTCCCACAGATCCCAAGTAACCACTTATCTTTTTTTCTGTATCTAGTGTTCCCATTTGTAGAGTGTTATATAATGGAATCATATAGTATGTAGCTTTTCAGATTGAATTCTTTCATTTAGTAATATGCATTTATGTTTCCAATGTGTTTTTTTTTTTTTGTAGGTTGATAATACATTTCTGTTTATCACTTAAAAATATTTCATTGTATGGATGTACCACAATTTGTTTATCCATTCACCTGTTTAAGTACACCTTAGGGTTTTTAGTTTTTAGGTGTTATGAATAAAGCTTCTATAAACATTTGTGTAAAGGTTTCTGTGTTGACATGAGTTTTCAATTCAAATAGGGAAAAATCTAGGAGCATGACTGATGACTCATATGATAATTA